>JAQIXR010000263.1:0-35953 GCA_034700825.1 Quadroppia sp. Gr-Ori-00064 | reverse complement strand
GAGAGAGAGAGAGAGAGAGAGAGAGAGAAATAGAGAGAGAGAGAGAGAGAGAATTGAGTGAACAGTAATGAAAACAAATACAATAACTATTGAATATTTTTATTAATCAATTAAAACAAATTCATTACTTATTTCAACATTCAATCTCTGCCCTAATATTAGTATAACGTTTATCAACGCTTTACAAATGCACAGAATATTTAGTTCACAGAATATTCTTACAAATCCGTGACATATGTTTGCAATTCACTGATACATGAATTGCAGTAATAATTGTTTACAGCTCAGGTATTTCGTAAGTGCTATAGACAAAGGACAGGCACTTAAAACGAGATCAATATAATATAATATTGATATCAATCAAAACACAACCTTTTGATTGGTATTTAATGAAAGGCAGACTTCTCTCACAAAACAACATTGCATCCAAACCATACTGTGCTCACATGAAAGCGTTAATTGCAATTTGTATGCCTTTCCTCATATTTGCATATAATTATCGCTTCAAATATATGATTAAAAATCAAATACAAAATTTTGTGCAAAATATGTAAAAATTATAATTCAAAAAATCTATTGGAATTCGTATAAATTCAGGGGTTGTTATGAATGTGCGAATGAATAATAAATTAATTCTGTTAGTGGTTGTGATTTTTACCCCTCACCTCTTGAAAAATAAGTGACTTTTAAATTAAGTTTATGTCATATTTCACTATATATACAAAATTCAAATTCAAAGGGAAAGCCATTTTTCGTTTGGTAAAAATCAGTCAATAGTGAAAATTACAGCAATGTTTGTACACTTTCTCTGCAATGTTTGTATGCAATCAAAAATTTAGGAAAATTTCTTCTTATTATTTGTTGTCTTATTTGAAAGTGAAATGTGTTTTTGTGTGCATTTTGTTTGCGATTTGTTTTATCAATCAATGCTTTTTTGATTTACATATCCTTTTATTCAATCAAAAAATCACTGTTTAGTATATTCTGTGCATTATTACAGCGTGTGTTTGATTTTGTCTGCCTTTCCAAATGCATACAAACCCATGCCTTAAGAAAAACCCTTTACTTTATTTAAGGTTTTGAATATTTTTTTAAAATTATTATATAATTTCATACATATAGAGAATATTCTCAAAACAAACTTTAAAATAGTTTAACCTTTTCTTTGAATAAAGACATTATTTTTAATTTGAATCTCATTTCTTTCGTGTCATTAAATGTTAGCAAAAATTGATTCTTCACATCAAATACAGAGAGAAAGAGAGAAAAAAATAATATATGAATAATATTTATGATGAAAATTGAAGTCAAAAAATGTATTAATTTTTTCTTTTTTCTCTGAAGAGAAAAATGTTTGCAAAAGAAATAGATTTATATTTATTTTAGACTCAAATGTGAGTCTCATTATTATTACTATTATTCGGGATATTTTAGTTATTCCTTTGTCTGATATCAGAGCATAAATTTCATTAGTTTTGCACTCATTTATCATTTTATTTAAATATAATATTCTTTTATATTTTTTATATTATCCGCAAAAATATGTATTATATATTGAAATGATTTTTAGACATTTTGTTATATATTCGCAATTCATATGAATATCAAATTTACAAATGAATTGATTTAACAAAATATTCTCTTCTTTTTAAAAGTGTTTTTCAAACATAAAATAAATAAAATTAATTCAAATTGGATTTAATATATCAAACACTACAAAAATCAGTGAACACTCAGTAATGTTTCAAATATAAAGACTTGAAATAACTTTTAAGTTATATAAAAATGTTATCAAATATATTGAAAGCTTGAATAAAATTGTAGCAAATTTTCGATGTTATTTGAATTGAATTGATTTGAATCGGAAATACTTTTTTTTGAAAATATAATACATTATATTATATAAAAAAACTTATAATAATATGGATATCAAATCAATTTTCTTCAATTCCCAAAATTCTCTCTTTCTCTCTCTCTCTCTCTCTCTCTCTCTCTCTCTCTCTCTCTCTCTCTCTCTCTCTCTCTCTCTCTCTCTCCCTATATTTTGCTTTGGTATACTTTTTTCCCTCTCTTTCTCTATCAGTAATAATAAAATACAATATTTTTGTTGAGAAAATTTCCATAAAATTCATGCGAATAATGAAAATAAATCGATATATGGATTGAATTCAAAAGTTTTTTATTTTTGGTCCTATTTTCCAATTTTTATATAATACAGAATATTCTTTATATATAGTATATATTCTTTAAAGTTTGCGAAGGAATTACTTTTCAATTCCCTATAACACAAACACTAGAATATTCTTTACAATTTTTGGGCACTTCTTTCGTATATAAGGTTCCATGAGAGCACAGGCTGTTATTTTATGGGATATATATTCTGTATGTTTATAATAGAATTACAAACTTCTCTTTTTTATTGACTATTCTCTTGCCTTTCAATTGTATTACACGATAAGAATCGGTAAAAAATATTTAACATTTTATATCTAAAATTATAACACAAACTGTGAAATGCATTCATTCATGGGTTGTATTGAATAACTTATTGAACACTTATTTCAATAATTATTTATAATTTTTAGTATTTTTATTTCATTTTAGTATTCTTTACATAAATAAATGAATTCAAAAAAGGATTTAAAAATTTTGAAATCAATTTTTATTAAATTATTTTTTTTCTCAGAAATATTATATATATTTAAAGGTTTAGTATTAAAATTTATCCGTAATAATTGATCCAGGATTTACTGAATCAATTTCAATAAATCAATAGAAATATATAATATTTTTAATTGTAATATTTATATCGTTTTCTGTTGTCATAATATATTTAAAAATCTTTTTATTCAATTTTCTAAACTAATGGCAAAATATTCTTAAGTTATTTTACAGAATATTCCCAATATATATGACTTTTATATAGAATATTTGAATTTTATTTACAAGAATTTGTAAAATTCAATTCAAATCATCTTTTCTTTCAGGGAATAATTTATATAAAAATCATCTGAAATATTAAAAGTCAGAACTAATAGTCGTCTCAACATTGCTTTTACTGTAAAAGCACTCAATTCTAGAGACAAATTGAGAACAGATTTTTAATTCAGTTTAAAAAATAAAATAAAATTTATTTTCATTTTCAGGCGCGGGCGGAGAGAGAGAGAGAGAGAGAGAGAGAGAGAGAGAGAGAGAGAGAGAGAGAGAGAGAGAGAGAGAGAGACTAAAAGTTGTCATCGATTTCGTTATGGATTTTACACTTTAGACAAAAAACATATAAAAACATGAAATAACATTGAAAACAACCCATCGTTTTGAGAGTGTTTTTATTCACTGAAACATTGACTGAAAAAGTTTTTAGTTTCAGTCATACATTGTTTTGTGTCTGATCTTTATATACTGTACTATTTGGGCTGTCTATCTGTATGTGCAGATACGACAACGACAGCCAATGACAGGAGAGAGGGCTATGAAAATAAAGCTAAGATTTGTGATAAATCAAGCATATAATCCATGCCATTTAGCACTGGATCACTGGATCACTAACTCTTATCTAATACATACCAAATACTCTTATATTACTCAACACTAATAATCACTTTTTATTCATTGAATTAAATGTCAAAAATAAATACAATTAGTTTTCATTGTTTATAACAATAATACTCTCTTTCATTTCATTCGAGAATTTCTTATAAATATTAATAAACTTTTTTTATTTTTACTTTCATTTTATGCTGAAATAAATCAAAGATTTCTTTTGTAATCAATTGAGTGTTTTATGTCTTATGCGTTATATGAATCCCTGGGATAAACATTGAGATTGAGATTCATTGGTAAAGGTTTTGCTTTATTTTTATGCCTATCTATTCGTAGATTACGTTTTATGCAGAGATAAGTAGGGAATATTGATTAAGGATTTTCTTCCCTGTGCTGCAAATAACCCCCTGAACTAAATGCATTTATGTCTCTCTTAGGCTCCCCGTCCTCACAATCATCGTCTACATCGTCATCATTAAGATCTTCGGCTAAATATCCAGTGATTGTGTTCATTGGCGGCGAGTCATACGACTGGGCGAATGGAAATTCATTCGATGGCAGTCTTTTGTCCAGTTATGGACAGGTGGTTATCATCACAATCAACTACAGACTCGGAATCTTTGGTATGTAATACACATTACCCCTCAAAGAGGTCTTACATTAATCTCAATCATTGAACATATTTTAAAAACATATCCCTGAATATAATTATCAATATCCAGGGTTTATAATGCATTTGCATAGACATCCCACATCCCTGTCCTCACTTTCATCACATATTTCATACAATTTATTCGATCTGATTCTCACTTAAAATCATATTATATTTTATACAGTATTGCAAAAAATGTTGAATTCTTTTGCCATTTATTTCTCACTTTTGAGTCATTTCTTCTTTTCGTCATTTGATTCAATAAAATATATATAAGAAAAAAAAGTTGTATTAGTTTTTCAGACGATAAGAAAGAGTGAAATAAATTTTTATTCTCCTATCTATTCATTACTGGATTCACAACAACAACAACAATAAAGAATATAAATACCATTGAATCAAATGAATGAATTGATTGATGTCTTCAATTGATTCAATAAACTCAATGAACAACACTTTTTTTGCTCAACAAATATCCTTTCACTTAAAATCCACTTTTGATCTGCGATTTGAAAATGTTTTTTTCAAACACACATTTGATATATAGTGTCCAAAAAATACTTTATAACCTCTGGTGTAATACCATTACAGCACACAATCCAAACGGTGACAATAATAAAAATTTTTATTTATTTGATTTAATATAAAAATTGATAAAAGTTTTAATGAAAACAAAGTATGTCTTAAAATATCGTGCGTTAAATACCAGTGCAAAAGAGGACCAGAAGATTAATAGCAAATATAAAGAGCATATAAACTATTCTCGAAATGAATGTCAAAATTAATAATATAGTAAATAATCGGAACGTCAAGTCATGGTCTCTGCAAAGTAAAAGGATCTGTCACTTAGTTCTATAAGACTGACAAATATTGTCTTTTATTTTGTTATACAATAAAAGGAAATAAAGAAAAAAGTCTTCTTATTATATGTTAAATATTGTTACAAAATATCTGTTTTTGTCTTTAAATTATTTTAATTTTATTTCTTTTTCTTATTTTTGTGCAAAAAAAGTAAAATTTTGACTCAATTTTCTTCGTAGATATTCTTGCATTCAATAGGTTTTGTTCATAATATCATTAGATCGTAATTCAATATACACTCCAATTATGTCAATTGTATTGAATATTTCGCATGTATTTCACACATAACTAATGCCAGAAAATTCTTGTCATTTTCGCTATCAATTCATACGAGAATTGATTTTATTTTTACTTTTATTGCTGTCTTAATTGGTTTAACTCAAAGACATTAGAGACGAATAAAATACTTTTTTAGACAACAAATTATTGAACCAAAAAATACAAATTAAAACTGATTTCAATTCTTATTTATTAAAAGATATTTTCAATTATTTAGAAAATATTTGCATTCATTAAAATCAAATTCATTTTCATAAAATATATGCAAAAATAAATATTTAGTTATTTCTAAATATTTTATTTAATTTTTCTAAAATATATTCCAAGAAATATTTGATAGAAATTTCTGGTAAAAATGAAAATATAAATTACCATAAAATTCAAATTTATCGCAATATTCATAATATATTTCAAATAAGTTTTATTTTTCACTTCCAAATGCAATGCCTTTTGGTTTTGGGTCTAATTTTACTCATGATATCATATATTAATATAAAATTCCTTATGAAATGTCATTAATATATTTGCTGTGAATTCACCAAAAAATTAATGAAATATATGTTAATTATTTGCAAATCTTATTCACAAATAATGTTATGTTTCCACATATAATCCCAGCGCTGACAGACATAGAGAATCTTAATCACAAGCAATTCATATTTACTTTCTATCAATCAATATGTGATTTACAAAATACCCCTGATATTGATAATTGAATTAAAAGTATTTAATAAATTTAATGAAACAGAAAATCATTCCAAAAAAATCCAATATATTTAAGAAAAAAGTTTTGCATTATTTTTGAATATAAATCAATTCAAAGAAGAAATTCAATGAAATAAAAGGCAAAAAACTTTCAATGAATTTGCTTTTAATGAATGTCGAGGAAAGCACTGAAAAAAGCGAAGGATCAGTCGATTATAGAAAGCAGAACAAAGTCAACCGCTCTCTACAACACCATTATTTGCTGGCAGGCCTTTCATGGCTTTCCTCTCATACACTTTGCCTCTATTTTTTCGAGCATTCAATTTAGTAACTGATGTAAAGTCAACATCCAATAACTCCTAACCCCTATACGAGAGACTCAGCCCAATGTTCTCCATAAACTCCTAGCCCCACAATATATACATTGCTCTTAACGACACCCAATATATCTATATATATGCGAAGGACAGTAAGAAAGCAGTCGTTTTCAGTAGAGTATATATCATATAATTTCCGGATGACTTTGTTTTCAATTTAAAGCCTCAAAAACTGACTCCGATTTCCCGCCCGAAGTAAACGTACATTCATTTCAATCGTATTTGTGAATACAGTAAGACCTCCTTAGGCTGTGATCCACAAGTATTTGCTGTCATTTATTTCTTCTTTTTCTTCTATACCTTTCCCTTCAATAACCTATTAAATGCTTTATCTTTCAGTCAATGTCTACTTAAAACCAAAGCATTCATTCCTTATGTATTTTACGGACAATTTTATTTCCATTTGTTTTCAATCGATATTTAATTAATTGATATAAAAAATATTGATTATTATTGACAATAATATATGAATGGTTTGGATGTAACGAAAGAATACATTCGTGTTTGACATATAAGAGAAAATAAACTAAGAATTGAAAGTAAGACTAATCTATGGCTTTATATACCGGGGAATAATGGGCTCAAAATGTCTTTTCATGGGATCAATCAAATGTCAAAATTATAGATTTTTATTGAAATACCAAAAAACGCTCAAATTATTAGTTTCACAAAAAACTGAAGACAAAAAAACATTTTAAGACACAGAAGAACACAAATCTCTCATAAAATATTGTCTTTAAAGTAGTTTTTCTTTAATACGAAATAATTATATATTTTTTATGTTTTTGTTATTGAATTTCATATTTAAAGTGAATTTCTTTCCCTTTCGTATGAATTATATATAAGACTCTCTTAAGAGATATAACAATCCATTCAAATGAAAACGAAAATGCAATCCAATATACGGTGTAATAAAGTATTGATTTTTCGACAATAGTTTCAATCATAGAGAAAGCAAAAAAGTATTATTATATTCAATGTAAAACAATATATAATAATATTTTGGAAACTCAGCCATCATTTGACAGTCCACTCATGAACTGTCGGAGCATTTAATTGAAGGATTAATGCATAAAATAATACAAATTAATATAAAAACTATTAATTACTTAACAATCAAAACATTTATTAAAAATATTCATTCAATTTTACATAGGTTTCCTTCCGGCCCTTCTGGAAGGGTCTGTAAGGGGCAACTATGGCCTAATGGATCAGGTGGCAGCACTTCATTGGATCCAGGAGAACATTATTGAATTCAATGGTGATAATAATAATGTCACTATAATAGGTCACGGGTATGGAGCTGCCTGTGCTCATCTTCTTATGCTCTCGCCAATGGCCAGGGGTATGACCTTTCACTTCATATATTTATAGGCAAAACAAAGAAAATATAATATTTATTAAAATTAATGATAAATATATTTTGAGAATTTTTTATCAAGAATATTCTTATATTCTTTACACTTTAATAACATATTCTCTCAATTCTTGTTATATAACAAAAATTCCATATATTTTGCGATGAAAAAAACAAAAGCACATTATCTGAGAAACTAATGATAAGATCAGTGAAAAGAGTTCATGTTTTTCAATGCACTTTTCATTATATTCTTTCGCTTTAAATAAATAAATGATTTATCAAAAAAGTTATAAAATAAAAGTTAATTATTTTTTTTCGCAAATAAATGTAATTTAAATATAAATAATAAATCATTTAATTTAGACTTTTTTTATTAAAATCAATTTCAATCAAACTTTTAATTTCTTTTTCAGGTCTGTTCGCAAGGGTTGTCCTCATGAGTGGTTCGGCTACCAGTCCCTGGGCTATAGCCAGAAATGCGGAAAATTATTCAATAAAAATGGCAAAAGCACTCAATTGTCCGACTTATGTATGAAAGCAAATAACGAAACAAAAAAACAAATCATTTATACATCTCTTGTAATGAATATAAACACACAAAACATATAACAAATCGATCGACAAATCAATGAAAACAATCATTAATTGTGTCTTTCTTTCTCTCTCACTCTCACACCTCCCTTCTCTCCCATCCCTCCCGTCTTTAATCACAATCACTTTAACCCAAAACCCATAACTCAAAGGACAACATATTAATGGTTGAATGTGTGCGCCATAAGAGTGTGGCCGACATAATGGCCGTGGATCTGATGCCACCGCAGTATTTGACGACATTCGGGCCAATAATCGACGGAATTCTAGTGCCTTCGGAGCCCAAGCAGATTATGGAGAGCGGACTTTCCGACTTTAACTACTACTTCCACCACAACATAACTCCGCCAAACATTTTATTTCAGTCCAATTCTGTCCACTATTTCAATAATTATGATCTACTGTTCGGTGTGACCAGGGTAGAAGCACCTTATATATTCAGTGCTCATGAGGAAAGGCATGGCATCGACACCGACAAACGTGATCGCATTCTTCGCACACTTGTTAGGAATTTATTTGATTTTCATCAACAGGTCTGACATTCAATACATTCATTCATTCATAGATTCAATGATTACTTGAAATAACATTATTTTTGATATAATTTTTAAACATTTTATATATAATTATTAGAAATAATATTCTTTTAGTTTATACTTTTGAAACCCCCTGTCATTCGATGACAGTTGATTAACCCCTTCCACTGTCATCTGATCTGCCGGTGCACTTCCATATACGCACAGCCGTATTAATAGGTCTGTTCTCCCCTTTGGAGTAATGCAAATATAAGTCGGACAGTGCTTTAGCGGGAACGAGATTGGAAGACCATCCCTGTTCGGGTATGACATACTGTTGGCCCTGGACTTTGCTATACTTCACGTCCACCAAAGCCGCGGACATGACGTTCGTTATCATAGAGTAATTCGCTCTTTGTTTTTGTCCGAAAGGCATTGATTTACCGCCCTCTGCCCTGAAGAATAACCCCGCATATTGTCCTGTAATGTCAGACCAACTCATGTGTGGCCAAATTTCTCGTGGCTCAGTCTGGTTGGGGAGCTGTATGTATATAAAGCCAATGGGAATCATATTCTGGTGTTTACTGTCGTCGTTGTCAGTCATTGACAACTCTTTTGTTAATTCTTTCAATTCATTAAAAAATGTTTTATTCATTGAAACGATTGCTTTGTTTTGTTCAGCGCTTATATTCTCTTGTCTTTTCATTTGTTTCACAAGAATTTCAATAGTTTTGTCCATATTTTCAATATTTTCCACACATTTCATGTCATTCAAGCGTTTAGTAATGTTTTCCAATAGCCTTCTAAGGGTGTGTACCGTCCAGTGCTGCGGATACTGGCATGCGATCAGACCCTTTCGACGACAGGGCTCATCACTCCATTTGCCTAACGATGCCTTCGATAGAGACATCTGAACACAGCTGTGATAACCAATTAGGTCGGCGCTGCCTTCGGCCCAATTTGTATATACAGTCTCCCTGTGCCACGGATTGAGCACCAGCTTATGTATGTCCACACCCAACCACATCTTATCAGACATTTCTCTATACTTAACCACCTCCTCATTCACGAACTCCTGTTCCTCTTCCGACTCGATCGTCATCATTGTGGCCTTCCTGTCCATCTGACTGCACACCTGCTTCGCCTCTTCCTCCGTTCCCACTCTATTCATGATTTTGATACACTTCTCAGACTTATATGATATCCAATCGTCGCAAATGTCCAGAATATCCGTCTCTGTTTTGGCCCCTGAATTATATTAAAATAAAATACCCCTGATTATGGAATTTCTTTAATCACCTTGCTTAGCCACAATGTCCCTGATGACAAATAGGGTCACAAATATGATTAAACACTTCATAATAAATGAAACAAATTATGAAAGAATTGAATTCCGTGTCAAATGAATACCGAATATAACATTGAATGTGAATATCATTGAAATATATATTTCTTTTTCACAAAAGTTATCGATTAATGTCGAAATGTGAAGACAGGGTCACATATCATAATTGATTGTACGTGCTCAATTCGTGTCAATAGGATTTTTTCATCAATAGCTCATTCGTTGATAGCAAACAAAACATAGGAATTGTTTGCCAGAAATAATTGGTTTCGTTATAGAAGTTATACAAAAATAGTCTCTATTTTTCATTATTTTTGTAAGCATTGATTGTTTCAAAAATGATATCTTATTTTAAATGACTTTTCATTAAAAAAAAGTTAAACAAAAACATCAAATGTTTGGTTAAAAAGTTTGAAATCATTTTCGTTAGCATTAAATGCATTAAAGTTTGTTATTATTTAAAAACTTATAATTTTTGTCATTTTTTCAATTTTCAGTCAATATTCTTGACTCTAATGAATGAGTACACGGATTGGAACCGACCGGTCGAACATCCCGTCAATTTGCTCGACTCCACCGTCGACATACTGGGCGACGCCCTACGGGTGTCACCGCTTATAGAGAGCGGAGATTTGCACTCAAAGTGGATATCATCGCAAACATCGTCCACACCATCACAACATCCATATGTCAACGGCGGCACCGGCACTGAGAGTCGAACGGCCAGAATATTCTTCTATGTGTTTGGTTATCAGGTATTTAAATGCAGAATATTTTTTGAATCAAATAAAATAATTCATAAAAATTCACGAATAATTTAAGTGTAAGAAATGTTTTGATTGGATTTTAATGGATGTCATGAAAGGGATGGCGTATGATATATACCGGGCCATCGATTGGATGTTTATTTTTAAATTAAAATCACAAAATATATTAAAATTTGATAATTATTTTTTTTTTATACCTGTTCATCACTACCAGAGCGAAGACGGTAACAAACTATTGAACCAGAGGTTGGGTTGTATGCACGGCGAAGAGTTGGCATATTTATTCGGTGCTCCCCTTGCGGTCCAATTGCTGGGCCGATCGATAGGCCATTTTGGTGCCAATTATAGTAAAACTGAAGTAACCCTTTCCGAGGCTGTGATGACTTATTGGATTAATTTCGCAAAATTTGGGTAAAAATGGTTTTATTCATCAAATAATTGAAAATCTACATTAAGTGTAAACAATGACCAAGGTTACTTTGAGATTACAAATTGCTAACCAAAAATTGTATGCCTTTTGACAATACAAAGGGGTATGAAATTCAAGTTTCAGTCAATAGTATTGACTCAATACTCTGTTTATATCTAACTCACACAACAGTCTTGAGTGACATTTCATGCAATCATATCATTCATAGCATATCACGAAAGCTATAAAAAATTAATTTTTTAATAAACCATTTGATATAATATAAGACAACTTTTCTTCATATAGTCTCATATTTAGCCTAATATATTGTCATTATTAAAGTCAAAGCTTTGACATCAATTTGAAACTAATGGCCAAAAACCATAAGAAATAGTATATCAAACGTGAAGACAAACACTGATTGTGTGAAACAATCTCTTCTTCAAACGCCAAAAACTTTTCGATAAAACTTAAATTAGTTTATATGTAGACAACCCTTATATAACACTAACTGTAATCCGTATGGTCTGGTCGACAGCACCAACATCTGGACATACAGTCTTGTGTGCAATGATTGGCCTTTTATTGCATATAAAGATAGGATTGTAGATTGAAATCCTCTTTAATGAATACAAGAATCCCTTTTCCATACCCTTTCTATTGCTTATTCTTCACATGACTTCAGTGGGAAAGGGAGAGAATGTGTCGATCGATACAAATAAATATTTGTCTCATTTTGTCTATACTTTTAGACGAGATTAAAATTTTTCTTCAAAAAGAAAGCAAAAAAATTCATTGAAAAACTAAATGAAAAACTTTTCAATTTTTCTCTCAATTCCTCCCCTCTCTGACCCCCAGCACACAATCATCAATGTTTTATGATATTTGTAACCAACTGTCCAATAGATATAATAAACACAATTCCACTCATGAGTGAAAACCGACGACAAATAAAAATTTATTTTTTATATACAATAAAAATAAAGTGAAATCAAAAAAATGAAAATTAAATTAAATTTAAAATAATTTTCAATTTGTTATATCGAACACAAGAACACAATTTTGTGGACAACATATAAAAGCATTTGATTTTAATTATAAATTACAAACTCTATTATATTATATACAATGCCATCGAATATAACTTATGGGTCGAAAGCAATGCTCAAAATCTTCACTAGACTTGCACTCAATTTGCTGAAGACCTCATATATTGAGAAGATCTTAATTTCATTTTGTATTTACCTTTGACTAAACCAATACAGAAAAGCACAGTGAGTTCACTGTATAACTACACACACATACAGTGCTCAGTATAAAAATATCTACCAGTGCTAAGAAAAATAGAAAGCGATAGAAAAAAAAAAACGGGAAATCAATTGAAAACCTCAATGAAAAAAGTTTTTATTTTTTTCTCTTTTGATATCTGAAGTCCACAAAGAAGTCCACAAAGAAGTCAATACAAGAATGAGATATAAATAAGTGAACAAAATATATATATTAGATATAAGACCAAAAAAAAAGAAAAATACATAAAAAGAGAACACAGAATATTCTGTACTCAAGAATATATGAACCAAAATTTATCTTCACTTTATTCAATATAATTTTCTCACAACAGAATATTCTGTGCTTAAGAATATATGCGAAGAAAAGTGTCTTAAAATAATGTATTGTAAATCAATTCAATGCAAATGCTATGAAATATTAATAACAGAAATATTTCTATAAAATAGTTAAATATTGGATAAAATTATCGATTTTATATGTAATTTAACTGATGTTTGCCCTGATATGACCAGGGATCCAAACTTTTGGCCTCACGAGTTCGATGCTCAGGGAGACCGGACAAAAGGTCGATTCGAAAGTGTGGTTTGGCCTCAGTATGACTCGACTCAGAAGAAGTATTTGATGATAGGTTTGTGGACATTGTTTTTCAGTGTTTTTCTTTCAGCACAAAAACAATATTTTTTGACACAACAAACAAAAACTCTTTATTTGTTTTTACATTCAATTATATTAATACAAAAATACATTTGATATCAATTTTATGTGATATAACTTATAGTAAGAATATTTAAAGCCTATAATATGTAATAAAATTTATTTTCTATAAAATTTTTGAATTAATTTCAATAATGATTTCATTGCAAAAAACATTTATTATAATCGACGACAACATCGAAAAAACCTTTTTAAGTCATTTATTTCTGTTCACACTTTTGTGAATTGAATGCATTGAATGAATGCAATAAATAATTAATTATTTCAATTAATGAATACTTAGACCTAGGGACGTCAAAGAGTCTATTTGGGAGTCTATTTGAAACATAATTCATAATCATTTTTAACCTTTTGAGCAATTTTTAAAAACATTCACAAAAAACATAACATATTTAAAAAAGGGATGAATTCAACAAAAATATACAAATAATGTTTTTTAATTCAAAACAAAAATTTGTGAAAAGGGGCACAAAACAGTACTGTCTTTGTTGATAAACATCACCCTGAAAAAGGTGTCTAACAATCAATGATAATGTTTTTTTTAACTCCCCTTTCAATTCTGACGTCCACTGACTTAGACAACTGTCCAAATCATGTGTTTGTAGGCCTTAATGGAATAATAAAGGGATTCATTATTCAGTTATTCATTGATATCGGATTTTGGTCTTAATTGACATTAATGGACATTAAATTATAATGAGATTTGATATTTAATTACAAATTTATTCACAAATTAATCTCTAATTATATTATATTAAATCAAAGATTTTATTGCAATTTCATATATATTTTATTCATACCATTAGAGATATTAAGTCAAAGAAGTTCTTAAGCAAAAGAAAAAGGTTTTAATGATATTTTGCGATCAATTCATTCGTAATATTAATCATAATCTCATGTTTTTATCTAATATTATAGTCATTATTATTATTATTATTATAGCAATGAAACCCAAAGTCAGAGATCATTATCACTCACACCGGCTATCCTTTTGGTTGCATTTGATACCAAAACTACACAAACCGGGCGAAGAGGACATATATCTTCGACACCATCTCCTCTACGATCACGAGAATCCTCAGTCATATGACGGTATTGTGAGACAAATAGCGTTCAAATTCTTGGAACCGCTACCAACGGCTGGCCCACCATTTGGGGCCAAACTTAATACAGAAGCCATTAATACGAGTAATGCCTATAATGTGACTAAATATTCAAAATTCAATTACAAGCCATCGATGTTTGAGAGCAAATCCAGTGATAGTACATTCCTGTCCACAACAGCACCTAATGGTATATCGACAGAGATGTCAATAAACACCGAAAGCAATAGTAATAAAACTACGGCAACGGCTATTGTAATGAATGACAACAATTATACGACAGCCCTAACCGTCACTATAGTTATCGGTTGTTCACTACTAGTGCTCAATATATTAATATTTGCCGGAATTTACTATCAATTGAATACAACTAAGAATAAGAAGAGAAAGAAGTTGACAAACTTTGATGTAAGACATCATTGATATTAATGACAAATTTCAATCAAAACTATTTTTATCGCATTTTTTTAAAAGCGTTTTTAAACAATTTTCTCTCTTTTTTCTCTTTCTTAATATTAA
The DNA here is from genome assembly GCA_034700825.1 of Quadroppia sp. Gr-Ori-00064. Taxonomy (NCBI): domain Eukaryota; kingdom Metazoa; phylum Arthropoda; class Arachnida; order Sarcoptiformes; family Quadroppiidae; genus Quadroppia; species Quadroppia sp. Gr-Ori-00064. The sequence goes on along the minus strand of JAQIXR010000263.1, from coordinate 20,926 downwards.
ATACTTTATAATTTAATTTATGTTTTCATTTATTTATTTATTATATGTTTTCACTCTCTTCTCATCCAATGAAAACATTTGAACATTTGTTTCAATTATGGCTTTTATGTGACATTCGTTTGAGTGAAGTCTTATACAATAATAGCATTTCTCTATATTTTCTTTATTTGTCAAATATTAATGATTAGAAACAAGTTTTCAAATCTTTTTTCCCTCTAAACAACTTCTTCTCTTTCTTTTCATCCCATTCCCCATCTCTTTCTCGCACAGTATGTGTTAATAAAGATATAAATTATAAGTTTCTTTAACTCAAATCACAAATGAAAAAAAACACAACTTCTCTCTCATCGCAACTAATGTACGAAAGTTTGTTCGCTTTTATTCTTCAGAGATGACCAAAGGCGGGGAACTCCCTATCAATAAATATATTTTCCATACAATATATGATAAATGATTTCAAAACAAATTATTATTAGTTTTCACAACAAAAGGGAAAAATTGAAAAATTAAGAAAAGTTTATATTATTTTGTATTATATTTGATATATTGAATGAAATATAAAATAATTAATCGTTTCATAAATGCAATCAAAATAACAACAAATATTTTTTGATTCATTTTTCAAAACAAATTTTAAAATTAGATTTTTTTGTGAAAATGTTAAAAATCAATGCTTTTTATTGTCGTTTCAAATGAATTATAAACCAATTCTTCGGCCATAAAAATAACTTATAATCTTTAGAGGAAAGGAATGGTTTGAAAAGTAATGGCCAGAAAAATAAAGTCTTATTTGTATATCACATATAATAGTGAAAAGTGGCATAAAATATGAAGTTATGATAGTCTTTGTCTTCTCAATACTGACAGCACAGAGACTATTAATCACTGGCCAAAGGGTATTGAAAACCATTAGATGAGAGTCGATAGAAATCGTTAATTTCTTTGCCATTTATTCTTCAATAAACTATTTAAACCGTATATAAAAAACGGAAAATTTTAGTGAACAATAAATCCATTGTCTCTGAAATTCACTATATTTTCACTGATATTACGAATGAATTTCACATTTATTTCTCCATTATTTGACGTCCGATATATTTGTCGATAAATAACATTACTCTTCAGTCAATGGATCTGATCTTCATTTATGATTCGCTTTCATATTATCTTCAAATGTGTCCTAAAATCTTAACGCAAAATAAATTACATATAAAAAAAAGTTTGTTTTAAAAGCCTTCTCTCATATAGTTGTCTTCACACATGAGGAGCACATATACTCTGTGAAGATCTGATGCCTCAATGAAAATATTGATAACTTGTTTGACTTAACCAACGTTTAGACCAATAATATATAAACTTATCCAACGATTTGGTCATCAATTTAACAGACATTTTAGGCTCACATTCACTTTGAGCTCAAAATTGTGTTTAAACGCAAAACACAATAATATTATGATTAATGACTTTCTAACGAAAACTTATTATAAGTTATTTTCTCTCAATATATGAAATACTTTTTCAATACTTTTCATACAATTTATTTTGAAATCATTTCTTTCAAAGTATTCTTTGACACCAGAAGAAGGGATTGTCTTATCGTCCACAAGCGAAACATTAGGAACCACTTCGAGGTCTCCACCCCTGTCACTGTCACCCATGAGGAAGACAGCTATGGATAGCGATGCCATCTTTGTGGACCAGTCGGACAGCACAGACACCACCGACTGCTTAGTAGACAGAAATATCTGCACTGTCTGTCCAACCACTGGAACAAACAATACGATCCAAAAGGGAATTCTTAAATACACTAATAGTTACCAAAAGAACTCAACTCTTGTCAAGTGTTCACAGGTTTTTGAATAACATTTTTGCCATTCATTCAAATAAATATTTATTTAAATAAATTCAATACATTTTTAGCCACAAAAATGTTGCGTTTCGTGTCATTACGTGAGCTCAAGGGTACCTGAGCTGAGGTACGACCCGATCGGAGTCGAAACCAATGACATATCTCAAGAATACTGTAAAACATGACTATATTTTCACTTTCATAATAACAAAACATTGGTTTGTATTATAAAAATATTTTATTTTTATTATTAAAAGAATAATATTTTACTCTTTAATAGTTATAGGGTTTTTGGATGTCATCGAAACGACACAAAAATATCTAACTTTTTAATATCTAATCAAAAATTTGTTAAACAAATAATAATAAAGTTTTCATTTGTTTTGAAATTTTTAAAATTCAAATCAAATGAAATAATTTTTAATAAAAAGCAAAATAAAAAATAATGTTTTACTCAAATATATTGTTGAGACGGCATTCAAAGCACAGGCATATTATGTGGTGGCGTTTGATGTATAAAACACATTAAAATTCATATGAAAATTATATTCAAATTTTTAACACTTTTTCCTTTAAATGCATGAATACATTAAAGTCGGGATCTGTGCACCGGTGGGTATAGGGCTGGCAGTGGGCACCAGCACATAGCCTGTAGTCAAGTGGTTGGCGGTGGCCATCGGCATCACTGTCATGTGACTCAACCTCATCTTCAGCTGTAGGTTCTCTTTAACTAAGTTCGCGTTCGCTGTCTTCAGTTGCTCTATATATTCGGCCACCGTTTCCAAAATGGCCGACTTCTTCCAGTTGGCATTGGGTCCGGCGACCAGTGTCTTGAGGCGTCGTATCTGTTCGTTGATGGAGCTCCTGTACCTCGACTCAGCAGTGGCATGAGCCAACTTCTTCTGGCAAAACGTACCCTTTTTTGTAGACAAAAGACATAACTTTTTGCTTATTTTTTTCATTTTCTTCAACTCTTTGCAAATATTATTATTATTCTGCTCTTCATATTCTGACTCCATTCCCAGCGCCGGCATATAATACCCGGTCTCTGCACCAAACTCTTCTTCACCACCAGTTGTTTGACAGGACTTATTTGGCTTCACTTCGTCTGTGTCTTCGCTCACATCCGTGGCATCATTGCTGTCCATATTTGAAGGACAGACAGTTTTGTCTAAATATCCGAAAACATTATCACATTTATAATTATAGTTGTGATGTCGAGTCCGCATACTATCTGCCGGTGCAGCGAACGAGTCGGCTCTGTGTCCACAGTTATTGCTATTCAACTGATTATCACTAATTGTATTGAAATAATTATCCACAGAATTATTGCTATTATTATTGGCAATGAAATTAATGTTATTATTGATGTCTTTGTTATCCAAAGTCAGGAATAAATCCAATTGTGTTGTTGTGAACAGACTTTCATCAAAGTTATTGTCAAACAATAAGTTATCCATAATATTGAAAAACTATAAAAACTTTTAAAAATGAGTTTAAATTCAAAAATTAATTCAAAAATTCATAGAAAACATATTTGTGTTAAAAAATTATGTAAAACTTTTTCTCACATTTCGGACTCATTTGAATAAACATTTGATTTTCAATGAAAGAGTGAATGAAAGAAATCAAAACTCATCTCAAAAAAAATCAATTGCAAAATGAAAATGTTTTTCTGTATCTCATTTGAGGCACTCTATTATACACGACATGAATATTCAATGAGAAGACACGTCTAGAAGAAAGAGCACATCCAGCAATTCCATGGCCAGTAATTACAATGCTTTCGTACGTTATTTTGCATTCAATTATACTGTATATCAAAATTCAGGCACAAATTAAGGCATTTAAGCTGCGAAAAAAACCGGTGCCGGAAAAACACCCGTCAAATGGAAAGGTATGGCTTAAACATACTGTTTTTTGTACATCATTTTCATAGAACTTATACTTTTGAATTGAAAACAAAATAATTTTGAAATGTTTTTTTGATCATAATTTTTATTAAATAAGATTTAAATTATATTTAATAATAAAATATTTGTGAAACAAATTCACATTTAATGACTAAAACTTTCTGTTGAAAAGCATTAAAATACAAAGTTTTTTGAACCAAACAAATGAAAAACACATTTAATTAAGACTTTTATAATAATATTAATTATAATTAAGTTATTTTAATCAAATTTTTTGCATTATTTACGTCATTAAAACATTTAAAGTTTAGACAAAAAAAATTATTTATTTAAACATTTTCTTAAATAATTGTTTTGAAAATTATATAATTTTTTGATTTAAAATTATATTTAAATTTATCGAACGATAGACAAAAAAGATATTATTATTGAAAAATGTCTTTTAAAATATTGAATACTTTCCTCAAAACAAACATTATTTTTAAAAATATTGTTTTCATTAAAATGTTTTAAAATTACAATTAATGAAATGCAAACGTTTTATACCTATGCTATTGAACACTGTTATCACTTATCTCTCAATGGGAGTGAAGTGACGATAATATACAAGAATTTGTAAACCAAACAAATGGTTGAGATTCTGGTGATAATTGTGAATACCTTCCACTGGACACACATTTATACAGAAATCACTGCAAAAAAGTCTGGTATGAATGTGTTCCGGCAGAGGGTTTGCCACCAGGTCTTCATCTAAAAGTCATTTCATGTCTATTTAATGACATTTTCAGTTCCAATGCACTGAATGTCTCACAAAAAGACATTTTAAGTAATATATTTGTTATGTTTTTTTTATGAAAACTGTTTCACGAAATCAAATAAAATAATATATTATAAAATTCTATAAATATATCGATCGATAAAACCATTGAAAGTATTATTCAAATAAAGTATTTCAAAATTGTTATAAACAGTGAAATAGTTCTTATTATTGCTGTATATAATATAATAATAATTTTTTAATAATTTTTTAAATAAATTGCTATCAAATTATTGTCTATAATCACGACATGAATGAAAAACATTCAAATTTATTGATTTTTTGAAACATTATTTTAAAAATTATTATAATTTCTTTCAATGATAATAACTTTCAAAACTTCATTACATTATTAATTACTGTATATTTTTATATCATTTTTGAGAACAATTATTTAATTAATACTATTTTCAATTTAATAATAATTATTCGTTATTTAAATGCATTGAAAAGTCTTAAAATTTAATGAAAATCACTTTTAATTAAGAGTTTAATAATTTTAATAAAAATATATTCTTTTCGTCATTGAAGACCAAAATAACAACAATTTAAACACTTTTTGAAATATAATTTGTAATTATAATTATAATTACATTTTTATTTATTTATAAAGTATTTAAAATTTTATCGAACGATAGGTTTGTACAGAAAAAGGCTTTTAATATTAATTCAATTAAAGATAAAAACAATATTTTTTGAAACATTTTTCCTTAAAGAAAAATACTTTTGAATTCATTTTTTTTTGAAAACATTATTTAAATTAATTTTTAGAAATGACCTCAAGTTTGCTACCTTTTCCTAACACATACCTGTGCCCCAAAAATTAATTATAATTTAATTCATATATTTTATGACTAGATTTACAACTAATTGAAAAATTAATGTTTTTTCACAACTTTTTTGAAAATGACTTAATTTTGAATTAATAGACAATTGAATGAATAAAACAAATGTAAACAAATTCACACAAAATATAATTTTTTATTTATTTTATTATTCATTTTTATTATAAAAATTTCTTTATAATAAAAGTTGAGATAATTATAGTTATTATAATTAAGTCATTAAAGAAAATGTTTATTAAATTGACATTAAATGCAATTTTAGATATAATTTGTTAAATATTTTCATAAAAATTTTAATTAAAATCGATTTGAATTATACATAAAGTAATAGCAATACAATGTCGACATTCTGTGAACGAAGTGTTTATATATTCTGTATTAAATGCCTATAGTTTTTGGGTTTTAAGTTCAATAAATGCAGATTTTAATATAGATAATACCGGTGCCAAACAGTGGCCACAAAAGTGATCACAATATTTAAAATATTATTTCGTTTTCACATTAAATACAAATACAATAATTGTTTGGAAAGACATATAATGTTCTTCTGATCCATAAGTTTGGTTCTGGATATCAGTTATGCGAATGTCTGCAACGAAATCATTATAAAATAGATTCTTTAAGGGGTTTAGTGGGACAGTACTGGCCATAGGCCTTATCAGTGATAGCTTTTCTATACTTAATAGGCATATCCCGGGCTATGGGCCATAAGTCATGGTTTGGGCCATGAGTTATACGAAGATTAGCAATGAATTCATTGTAATAGCGATTCTCATAGGTCTGCATCTGACCAAGGTTATGGATCAGCATCAACAGTCTCAACACTCTCAACAGAATCATCGTCTTCTTGAGACTGTACTGTCCATAGACCTGTTCAGTGATGGCAATTACTTTGGGAACAGTAATCATATACTCGTTGAAAAGGGGGTCACATCTCAATGAGAGGTTCTTTTGCCTCAATTCAATGAAATCTTCGAATAAATTATTGAGTTCTTTGTAACGGTTGATGACATGGATGTCATTGATGTCCAAATCCATGTTTAGCTCACATTTAGCACATTTACAGTCAATGGATTGGATTTGGAGATCAGCTCTTATTTTGGACCTCTTTTGCATCAAATCGACGACATTCAAAGTCAGGCGCTTATCGATTGGTATGGATTTCATGGCTCGAACTTCGAGGGACAGACCTATCGAGTGGTAAATATTAAATATAATTATTTATAATATTGTCTTCAATACCATTATCGCAGATGATATCACAGTCGGGAACACATGAATGGGTTAGGACTGAGAACTCTATGTATAGCCCGGCGGCGATAATAGGGAAATATATACTTTGACCGTTCCTTGGAATGTATAGAAGCATTTGAGTGCAGATATACATCGAGTGCAATATGAATGAAAACCAATGAAGAAGTTGTTTGTAATCAAAGTCCAGTCCATAGACTGTGAAGTGTTTGCAAATATTGCCGAAGTCTATGAAGTGCTCGCCGTTGACGAAGACTTCTTTTTGGATCACATCCACGACATTAATCTTAATGTCATTGAGACATGAATTCGATCCGTCTAACAATTTATGACTTTTAGTGGCAAATGTTTTGTCAGATTTGATGGTAAGCCAAAGTCGAAGAAGTAGTCGTTCTCTCCATTTGCAGACACTTATATTAAAGTCTTTATGACAGAAGACTTTGCACTCATTCTTGTGATACTTCCAGTCATTCGTTTGACAATTTTGGTCACAATAAGATATGAGATGACATTTTGAGCACTTCTTCAACACATTCAATCGTTTGATACAATTTGAACAAAACGTTTTCATATATTCATTGCAGACGATATGAACCAATGGTTTGGCAGATGTGATCACATCCCCGGCCATCAACGGCTTCGATCTCATTGAAGACATCATTAGCTAATGGTATTGTTTTGTCTGAAAGTGACATTCAATGAAAGCCCTATTGAATGCCTTTCGTCTCATCTGTAATACAATTCATGACAATTGATCACAAATTCTTCAAACAGTTATTCATTGCTTTAAACAAATTGTTTTTCAGACAAATGTATTGGTTTTGGATTACATTCAACGGATGTATCAATTGATTCAACAGTAAAACAATTCAATGAAAAAGCTTTTAATGGAAAAAAATATTACGAAAAATTCAGAGAAAGAGTGGTTGGAATGTAGAGGACGTGGAGATAGTGGTAATTGATAGGAATCGAGTGACCTTTCCTCAAATCACTTCATATAACCATTAAATGGCAAATCGTTTCAATTGTTTGGAGATATTGTCCACAAAACACGTGAAGCCATTATAGTGAAAGAGAATGTCTTTCAAGACATGATTCTCGCCATGAGTTACACACAGGTTAGCAATGAATTGGTTGAGACACTGGTCTTTGTTCCTCCTATGACCATGGTCATACATCAGCCGCAATCGGTTGTACAGAATAGTCGTCTTTACCACACTGTGTGTCCCCAACACCTCCTCAGCGATGGCCAACACTTTGGGCACAATTTCAAGATATTCGTTGAAAGTGTTGTCACTGAAGAAACTCTGAGATGAGTGAAGAAGTCTTTGATATCGATTGATAACAAAGAGGTCTTCAATGCGTAGATCAATGTTTTGCTCACATCTAAGACATTGACATTCAATGCATTTCTGTCTCAATTGGACTCTGATTTCGGATCTCTTTTGCATCAAATCGACGGCACTTACAGTCAATGGTTCGCCAATTGGTATGGATTTCATGGCTCGCACTTCAAGGGACAGACCTATCGAGTGGTGAAACAACAAAATGAAAATCAATTCCCAAATCCTATTCGTCTTTCATCACCGGTTCCGTCGACTACAGCACAGTTAGGAAGACATGAATGGCTTAAAAATGACAACTCTATATACAGGCCCACATCCACGTACTCATACATGTTTGGACAGTTCGTTATTGAGATGGATATCATTTGAATGATTATATTCATTGAGTTTGAGATGAATGCAAACCATCGAAGAAGTTCTTTGTAATCAAAGTCCAGTCCATAGACTGTGAAGTGATTGCAAATAATCATAAACTCATGGAAGCGCTCATTGACGAAGACGTCGTTTTTTAGCACATTTATGACATCCACTTTAAGATCGTTGAGACACACATCCGACCCGTCATACAATAGATGTCTTCTTGTGGCGAACATATGATCAGATTTGATGGTAAGCCAAAGTCGAAGAAGTAGTCGTTCTCTCCATTTGCAGACATTTATATTAAAGTCTTTATGACTGAAGACTTTGCACTCATTCTTGTGATACTTCCAGTCATTCGTTTGACAATTTTGGTCACAATAATAGATGTGAAGACATTTTGAGCACATCTTCAACTCATTGGATCTTTTGTTGCAATTCGAGCAAAACTGATCCATATATTCATTGCAGACGATATGAACCAATGGTTTGGCAGATGTTGAGATCACTTCCCCCGCGGTCAACGACAGGGACATTATTAGGCATTCAATGGATTGAATTCAATGTCTAATATCTATTGAGTGAAAATGACTTCAAAATAGCATTGAATGCACTTTCAATGCTCTGTCAACACATGTAATACAACTCTCATAACATTAACTGCAATGACATTGAAAATGATTTATAAATTCTTTGAGCACTTATTCATTGAATACCAAACATATTATTCAAACATTTTATCGTTATTTCATTTCCTGAATATTAAATGATTTTAATTATAAAAAATTGAATATAAAATTGAGATAAATATCACTCAAAGACTGCTTTGTGATCAAAACAACCCATAAAAGCATTTTTAGTGAACTATAAATAAAAACAATTCACAAAAATCGTTACAACAAATCAGACATCAATTGGTGACCGAATGCCTGTGCTGTCAATACCTGTGCTATTGATTGAAAAAAAATTTTATTTGAAATGAATTTACAAATTATAAACAAATTAAAAACAATTATAATTATCATTCAATACACTATTTGTCAAACTTTGCATAAAATATATGTTTTTGAATATAATATCAAATCTAAAGTTGAAATAAAGTCATTAAAGTCATTGATTGAAGAGTATTAGAAAAGTTGTTTTCAAACAAAACATCCTTTGATTGCAATAAAAGTTATAATAAATTTATTTTTAAATTAATTGACAAAAAAAGTTCAAATGATTGGAGAGTAATATAAACGAAGGGATAGTTATCAAAAGGAAAGACAGTTTCGGTCAGTACTCAATCACTTGAACGGACTGTTCGTTTTAAAGGAAACGATATCTTTTAAGACATGATTCTCGCCATGAGTTACGCGAAGGTTAGTCATGAAGTCATTGAAATACCGTTCCTTACCCTCATTGAAGCCATTGTTGAACATGAGTCTCAACAACCAATACAAGACATACGTCTTCTTCGGACTGTATGTCCCGTAAGCCCTCTCAATGACGGCAATCATTTGGGACACGAGCGCCGTATGCTTTTTGAAGAGGATCTGCAGGGGGTCTTTGATGTAAACCCCCTGCAAAAAGTCATTGCTTTGTTCGTAGCAATCGATGACAGAAGTGTTGTCAATGTCTTCGTCGATGTTTTGGTGACATTTAATGCAAACACATTCAATGCAACGCTTTTTCAACTCTTCTTTGATTTTGAATCTCTTTTGTGTCAAATCGACGGCACTTACAGTCAATGGTTCGCCAATTGGTATGGATTTCATGGCTCGCAATTCAGACGACAGACCTATCGAGTGGTGAATGGATTCAAATCAATATAATGTCAATTGTCTTACAATACCTGTGGTGACGATCGCACAGTTGGGTTGACACGAGTGGGAAAGGGGTGTGAACTCAATATATATACCGATAGCAACGGAAGGGTATATATTGGGGGAACCACTGGAAGCGTATGGAATCAATTGAGTGCTAATCTTCCAGGAGTTCACTATAAATGCAAACCAACGAAGAAGTTCTTTGTCTTAAAACTTCATGCCATAGGCTCTGAACTGATCGCAAGCCAACAGAATGTCATAAAAGCGCTCGTCTTCAGTGAAACAGTCGTTTTTGACCACTTTAACGATATCGACCTCAATGTCATTCAGACAAACATCTGATCCGTCAAACAATTGGTACTTCTTTGTGGCGAACGTTTCGTCACATTTCATGTAAAGCCAAAGCCGAAGAAGAAGTCGTTGTGTCCCAAAACAGCCCTCTTTGTCAAAGTTTGGACGTCTGAAGACTTTGCACTCATTCTTGTGATACTTCCAGTCATTCGTTTGACAACTTTTACTACAATAATAGATTTGAAGACATTTGCAGCACATCTTCAGCTCATCTGATCTTTGGACACAATTTGAGCAAAACTCAGACATATATTCATTGCATACGATATGAAGCAATGGTTTGGCAGATGTGATGATCACATCCCCGGCCATCAGTGGTTTGGAAGCAATTGGAGACATTCTTCAGGAGATGATCAATGAATGGATGGACGAAAGCAGTCAATGATTGCATGAAAGCATTGCTAACCATTCATAACAAACGTTACATTAATTATAATTCAAAGCAAACCCTTTTATTTGTTTTAATACAATTTGTTTGAAATGAATAACAGTTTTGTATTGAAGGCAAACATCAATTGAAATGACTTTCAACGAAAGCACTCAAAACTCAATGCAATTGTTTTTAGACATTAAATCAAAACATAATTATTTGCATAAAAGTCATGATTTGTACATAAAAAGTATTATTGAATTATATGTTAAATGAAAGACAAAATCAATTAAATGTATCAAATGTTTGTCTTTTTTTGGAACCACTCTTACTGTGGCCATACATATGCAGTCCATAAGCCATGCCCCCCTTAACCATTGTCTCACACATATGACATCTATAGTACTTGTAGTTTTTCTTGTGATCGTCATTCTTGTGGTCATTCTTCTTGTGGTCATTCTTGTGGTCATTCTTCTTGTGGTCATTCTTCTTGTGGTCATTCTTCTTGTGGTCATTCTTGTGGTCATTCTTCCTGTGGTCCTTCATATGCAGTCCATAACCTAAGCCCCCCTTAACCATTCTCTCACATATAGGACATTTAATGTACATCATTGGTTTGTTTTTAGCCCAGGGGCTGATGGGGACGGTATTGGGCTTAGGGGTCGTCTTTGGCTCTGGTCGACAATCAGTGACTGGAATCAAAGCCAACGGTTCGCCAATTGCTATGCATTTCATTGCTTTCAATTCAAAGGACAGACCTATTATGGGGTCAATGGATGTTATATAAGACATAAATCATTTCAATGGTCTTTTGATACCATTGTTGTGAACGATATCACAGTTGGGAACCACTGAATGGGTTAGGGATGCGAACTGTATGTATAGCCCGGCGGCGACGTTGGCACCGGTAGGACCGTTGGGTGCTATGGTTTGGGTGCAGACATACATCGAGTGTAGTATGAATTTAAACCATTGAAGAAGTTCTTTGTTCTCGAACTCCAGTCCATAGGCTGTGAAGTGATCGCAAACCACTACAAACTCGTGGAAGTCTTCGTTGTCGACGAAGTTGTTTCGGATCACATCCAAGACATCGACCTTCATGTCATTGAGACATACATCGGATCCGACCACCAATTGATGACTTCTTGTGGCGAATGTGTCATCACTTTTGATACAAAGCCATAGCCGAAGAAGAAGTCTTTCATACCATTGACAGACGTTTAACTTGAAGTCTTCGTGTGTGAAGACTTTGCACTCATTCTTGTGATACTTCCAGTCATTTGTTTGACAACTTTGGTCACAATAATAGATTTGAAGACATTTCAGACAAAACTTCAACTCTTCTGAACTGTTGAGACAATTGGAGCAAAACTTAGACATGAATTCACTGAAGACAATGTGAACCAATGGTTCGGCAGATGTGATGACATCCCCAGCAGTGACTGGTTTGGTGAGTGTCGGAGCCATTCCTCTGCGGTCAATGTCTTTGAGTCAATTGATAGCAATGCAAACATTAGTCTCAATATTGACTGCTCTAAACATATGACAATCCGTTCATAAATGAGGTTTCGATAAAGCAATAGATTTTGAGATTTGTGTTAATCACAAAAATAGCTAAAAATACATTGAATTGACTTTCGTTTCAAAGCCTTTGAATGCAATGAAATGAACTCATTATTTGACTATTATTTTAATGAATAAAATATATTCAAAACAATAAACGAAGACTTTTTAGACATATTTTCATATTTATGACAGTTTACGAAAAATCCTGTCCTTTAAAGCACTCTTGAGTCCATGAGTGACCCGATGGTTGTCGAGGAACTGATCCAAGAATGGCCTGTAGTCGAAAGGAGTGCCACAATCGAGCAATACATACAAACGCCAAAACAGTAGTTCCGTCTTTTCCCAGCTGTGGTCACCGAAGATGTCTTCGGCGATGGCTATGAATTTGGAGACAATGTCCAGATATTTGTTGATAAGTGTCTCATCTCTCTTGTAATTGAGGAAACCTTCGGAACGCATAGAAAGCGATTGATTGACAACGTCTTCGGCGATGTTTTTCTGACATTCAATGCATTGACATTCAATTGAAAGCTGTTTCAACTGATCTCTGATTTCGGATCTCTTTTGCATCAAATCGACGGCACTTACAGTCAATGGTTCGCCAATTGGTATGGATTTTATGGCTTGCACTTCAAGTGACAGATCTATAGAGAAGTCTATTGTATTAAAACCTATTGTTTTAGTTGTCTTTCAATACCATTGTTGCAAACGATGACACAATTGGGATCACATGAGTGGGAAAGGGATGAGAACTGTAGGTATAGACCTATGGCCGCAAAGGGGTATTTATTTGGAGACTCGGAGGGAAAGTATGGAATCAAACGAGTGATTATATTCAGTGAGTTTGAGATAAATGCAAACCATTGAAGAAGTTCTTTGTATTCAAACTCCAGTCCATAGACTGTGAAGTGATTGCAGACAACTGTCAACTCATTGATGAAGACCTCGTTTTTGGCCACTTCTTTGACTTCGGCCTTAAGATCATTGAGTGAGACATTGGATCCGTCAAACAATTTGTGTCTTTCTGTGGCGAATGTCTTGTGAGCTCTGAGACAGGAATAGATCCGATGAAGAAGTCTTTCCTTCCATTCACAGCCATTGATATCAAAGTGCTTATGTCTGAAGACTTTGCACTCATTCTTGTGGTGCAAATCATATGTTTGACATCTTTTGTCACAATAAGAGATGATATGACAATCGGGACATCTCTTCAACTCATCCGATCTTTTGAGACAATTTGAGCAAAACTTATCAATGTATTCACTGAAGACAATGTGAACCAATGGTTTGCCACATCTCATGATCGCCTCCCCGGCCATCACAGGCCTCGATAGGGTTGGAGCCATTCCTCAGCTGTCAATCGATTAGTGGTAATCAACAGATAATATCAACAGATTTTGACACAAAACCAAACAATTGATTCAAAGTTAACTTATTGTCGACTAATGCCTAAACTGTTAAAACATTCGTAAAAAGCGTTACGAATAATAAAGTTATAAAAGTTTTGAATGAATTGACTTTAATTGAGAGACAAATGATTAAAACATTTACAAATGATTGACAAATAATAGCAATTAATGTCTTATATAAAAGACATTTCACTTATTGTTGAGAAGAATATGAATTTATGTTAATTTCAATACAATTTTAGACATAAAATCAAAGTTTGAATTAATTTTGATAATTAAGACATTAAAAAGCGATTGAATGAAGAATAATATAATAGTTGTTTTGAGTTTGAATTAAGACATAAAACCTATTGATTTGAAGTCATGTCAACGAAATCATTGCCAAAACAAGAGATCTCTTATGTATTGACAGAATAGAAATTTAAAGACATTTCTTGAGATATACTTTTGGAGAATCAAATGCTTTAAGACATGATTCTCGCCATGAGTTATACGAATATTAGCCATGAATTCATACAAATAGTGATCATAGTTATCTTGATGACTGGTATGACCAAGGTCTTCCATTACGTATACAACTCCAAACAGAATCAAAGTCTTTTGGTAACTGTATTTCCCGTACGCCTTCTCAGCGATGGCTATCATTTTGGGCACAATATTCATATACTCTTCGAAAAGACTGTCACTATTGGTGTCATTAAAAGATTGATACAATTCTTCGAAACGTTTGATAAGAGAAACAGAATTATCATCGATGTCTTCTTCGGTGGTTTTCTTGCATTTAATGCATTTGCAATAAATGCCTAACTTTTTCAAATCGTCTTTAATTTCGGATCTCTTTTGCATCAAAAGAACGAAACTTACAGTCAATGGTTCGCCAATTGGTATCGATTTCATGGCTCGAATTTCAAGGATCAGACCTATTATGTAACGAATGGATGACAGAGTTTCAGAAATTACTGTTTTATACCTCTATTGAAAACGATGGCACAATTGGGAACACATGAGTGGGAAAGGGATGAGAACTGTAGGTATAGACCGATTGCCACATAGTGTGGACATTGAAAATCAGATGAAAGATATGGGATCAGTTGAGTACAGACACTCTTTGAAATGAATTCAAACCATTGAAGAAGTTCTGATAATATAAACCTCATTCCATATGCTGTGAAATGATTCTGAACATATTTGAAATGTCGGAAGAGATCCCTATCGAAGAGTTTCCTTTCGTTACTCTTAATGTCATCCAAAGACACATTCGATCCGTCAAACAATTGATGTCTTTTTGTAGCAAATGTTTCGTCAGATTTGATACAAAGATACAGACGAAGAAGAAGTCTTTCTCTCCAATGGCAGTCATTTATGTCGAAGTCTTTATGACGGAAGACTTTGCACTCATTCTTGTGATACTTCCAATCGATTGTTTGACAACTTTTGCCACAATAGTAGATATGACAACATTTGGAGCACTTCTTCAACTCATTTGATCCTTTGAGACAATTCGAGCAAAACTTATCCATGAATTTCTTACCACTTTCATTTAAGACGATGTGAACCAATGGTTCGGCAGATGTGATCACATCCCCGGCCTTCAGTGGCTTTGATGATATCGGAGCCATTCCTCAGCAGTGAATGGTTTGACAAATACAGAGCTAATGATTGATATGTTTTGCAATTGTTTTACATAAAGAAAACTATTCAACAATTCTTGACAACTATTAGAGACAGACTAACTGTGCGGGCATTAGAGGCAACCCTTTATAACACCGACAGGAAATATATGTAACAAAATGTGAAACAAAATTCAATTCTTGAATATATTCTTCAAACAAATGTTTTATACATTGAGTCTATGAATGCATTCATGCAATGAAGACATCAATAGTCGACACGAATGTCGCAAACAATTGAAATCAAAGACTTTTCAATAAATCCAACAAAAAAAATAATTTTCAAAACCAAAAGTTTATTAAAATATTTGTTTCTAATTATGAGAAAATTTGTTTAATTTTATTTCAATTGACATTTTGTTCGACAGTTATTTCAATGAAATAAATATAAGTTTTGTTTAACACAAAAATAGACATAATTTTGATATTAATTGAAATGCGATTATAATGAATGTGAAGGAAATCAGTCAATAAGTTATCAATTATTTAAATGAATTGAAATTATTTCAAATATAAGTTATGACTTAAATAGTCTTAAATACCAATGAAGACTATGATATAAAGTCTCGAATAACACAAAATTAGTCTAAAATTAAATGATTTTCAAATCAATCGTTTTTTCATAAATGATTAAAAGTTTTGTATTTCTTATAATAAAATTCAATCAATAGTTTGTTATCAAATGTCAGACAAAAACTTGAATGAAAAAAATGGAGTCAAGTGTTAAATGGCATAAAATATCCAAAAAATGAGTTAAATATAGAATAAAATGTCAAAACTATTGACAAAATACAGTCTCAAAGAAAATTGAAATAATTATGATTTGAATCAAAAAAAACAAAAAGTTTTTAAATTAAGCGTAAATTCATTGAAAAACTAAAAATAATTGATTCACAAAAATCATTATCAAAATATATATCGATGTAATTATAAGAATATTCAGTCGATAGGGGAGGGGAGGGAAGTAGTCAGTTAGACACCTCAGTCGAGGGCAGGTATGGGTTCATCAGGGTGTGCTGTCCTCAGGTGTTTTTTAAGTGATATACTATATGTGTAAACTTTGCCGCAATAGTCGCAGATGTATTGTGTCTTTGAGTTCAGATGAACGCCATTGATGTGATCCTGCAGTGATTGGTTCACGTGATATACTTGTGGACAGTATGGACACGCGTACAGATGCTCAGTGGCCGGCGGTGTCGCATGGCTTGCGGTCGTCGCACCCGTCGTCTGACTCTGTCGTCTATTTCTAGTCAAAGGCGACGACTCGACATCTGTAGAGTCTGTCAACAAAAAGACAAACAATTTTTGATTAAATGAAAGGAAAGACAATTCCTTACTTTCTAACTCCTTAGTTAATCCGGATGTACGTCCCGGGGCTTTCCTTCGTAGACACATAGTGTCACCATCAGGTGCGACGCCATTCTCTCCAGACAGGGATTGCGTTGAAGCCGAGCCCAGACTCGATGTCGAGCGCCGTAATGTCCGCGTCATTATCTGCGACGGTTTGGCAGTAGTTGTAATTGCCTGATGACAGGCCAACACCGACGCCACGATAGCCGCAGACTGTGGTGAAGACGTCAGACAATTGACATCAGCAGCGGTGACGGAAGTCATACTTCCGGATGTGTTGAGCAGTGCTTTAGACGTTTGTGGGCTCTCTGTCTGTTTCATGTCTTCTACTTCGAGGCCACTGAAGTCCACTTCATATACTTCTTCGTCTTCGTCCTCGACTTCCATCTTTTGATCGTTAGATATCTTATTGCTAAGCGATTGTTGCGGTTTTGCCATCGATTCTTTGACTTCATTATCACCCAATTTGATCCGTTTGCGTAGTTGTCGGCCTTCTATCTCATGGACAGTCGTTTCAGTCATAGAGGTGACAATGGTTTCAGTGGAAGAATGCTTTTGCGATGAGTTTGTGCTAGAATTAAATCCAGTGGTCATTCGCACCGTTGGACCAGACTTTGTTGGCGTGTCTTTCGGTGCGATTCTTTGTACTGTATTTACAGTTATTTCGTTTGTCTTATTGTCATTCATGTCATCTGCACTTCGGCTCACATTAACCACAATATGTTTACTCATTAATCCATTGTTTGAATTATTTGTAAAACTACTGCTTGACTGAAATGTCGAAAACAAGACATTAGATGCCATTAAAAGACATCGAAAACACAGATGATATAAACCTTGTTAAAGACGACCACATCTTTGGTCCGATTCTTCTCGAAGACCTCCTTCTCAATAGTGAACTTCATTTTCTCGACTTCGAAGCGCTGTTTCTCTTCATGCAAAACAGTCTTCTCTAACTCCAACTTCTTCTTCAGCTCCGACTCTGTCTCGCGCCTTATCTTCTCGATCCTAGTCTTCTCCAACTCTTTGATGGTTCGTAACTCCTGTTCCAGACATCGCTTCTCATTCTTCAGCTTTTGGATCGCCTGATTGTCGACATTGCTCTCATCGAGGGGTTGGTTGTCATTGGAAACTAACTTAATATTCATTAACCCCTTAATCATAAGCATCTGAGCAGAGGCTAAGAAGCGATGGATACGGGACTGGCCAACAGATACCTGTGCGAGTGGGTGGAAGTGGTCAGACATCAGACAAAGATATTAGATATAAAAATGACTTTAAATCAAATGAAAAATAGTTTTTATAAAAAAATATAATTAATTCATTTGAAGTCAATTAAAATGATTTATAAAAGTTTTTTCTCATAAAAAAATCGATAATAAAAATGAAAAATGAGATAAAAATAAATTATTGTTTGCTTTGCAATAAAATACAACATTTGAATGAATGGAGAATTTTGTCAAAAATATTACTTTTGATAAGATTTTGAGTAAAAATAAATTCAAAAATACATTCAAAAACTATATGAAAATCAATACAAAAAACCAAACATGAATTGAATGCAAAACAACAAACTCTTCAATACCTGTCCCTTATATATGAAGTCAATGATCGACTTCAGGTCATCGAAGTCGACGTTCGTGAGGACAACGGCCACAACACCCGTGTGTCCCAAGTCGTGGCCAGAGTTGAAGATCGACCGGAAATAGTCTGACGAAGCGCTCAATATTACCCGATGTGTCCGTACTATGTCGTCGACGCCGTCCGACACCACCTGTCCTGTTGGGGCCGAACTGCCTGTGCGATGACCACCGGTCTGGTGGTTGTGGCCATTCGTTAGGGAAGACGTGGACGACGGGGGCGGAGGTGGCGGACAGTCGGTGGTGGCACTGGTGGCCACCGACTCCTTGTGTTGGGAATGGCATATGAGAAGACAGTCTGTGAGTTGGTTCGTGTCCAACATCGCCGCAAAGCTGTCTCTCATCGTTATCTCGTGGTCTCCCATACGAAACGTATAGCCATTCTCGACCTCGCGATCACACGAAGACATCGTCGAATCAATGGTTACCACAACAAGAGATGATAATATCAATGGCACTCAAGATGACTAAAAGACTGTGAATTGAAATTTGAAAAAAAATTTGTATAAAATGTGAATTCAATGCGAGTTTTGAGACATTGAGTCAGTTATAGACAATTGGATTGAATTGTTTTGTTGTTATTATTTGTTATTATTTTATAACAAAATATATAATAAAAAATTCATTTCATGTTTTCATTCATAAAAAAGTATCTGTTTTTTTCATCAACACTACAGTCATTACAGTCATTCACATTGGATTTGATGTCAAATACAAATCAATTGAAATTTATTTTTTGATAATATTTTTGAAAAACATTTAAATATTAAAACAAATCTTTGAAATAAACATATCTTTTGTTGTCTTTCTTTTGCTGATAACAAATGTGTTTATATATTGTTATTGTTTTGCGGACATTAAGTATTGGCAAAAATTCATTCAAAGGCACTGTATATGTGAACAGAGCTGTGGGGTATTAAACGCATGCGTCGCTACACACAAATATGCCTTCTCTCAAATAATGGCACATGCACCTGCGCCCCTTATGGCCTTTCCTTATCATGAAACTTCAGGAACAATTTATTACAAAAATCAATTTTAGTTATAATAACATATTTTCACAAAAATCAGTAACAAATCAAAACTTCAAATGAAATTTCAATGTTTAGAAATCGATATATTTTTATCATTACATTTAATATTGATATTCTGAATGGACCATGGTGTTGTAAAGACCATGGTCTTGTTAAATACCATGGTGTTGTAAAGACCATGATCATTTTGAAGAATATTTCCATGAGATGAGAATGAAATTAATGATTGTATACAATATTATTAGTAATAGAAGGAATTCATGCAATCATTCATAAGGGGGTAAACCAATAGTTCGGGAACAGAATTGATGTCATTTTGTGGTCAATGAATTGCTGTCAGAAATGAGTAATACTTTTCTACCAGAAGCTATAGCACCGGTAATATCGGTGAGCGACTGAACAATAATGAAACAATGAATTGAATTGATTTGAATGAGCACTAAATGAGATGATTCACAACGTATGGAAATAATGTTTTTTGAAGTTATAGTTAATTGAATTCATTCACAAATTGTCAAATATTTTGTATTTAGAAATAGATTCTTCAATTCCATTGATTTTATAGATAATGAAGTGGTTTGAAGTCAAGCGAAGAAGCAATTGATTGAAGAGTTGTGCAGAAGAGGAATGCCATTTGTTCCAGGGGTTGACAAACTTATAAACACAACATATTTATGACATCGCAAACAATTGTTTGCAAAAAGACGTACAAATGTTTTCAAACAGTTTTTTGTTAACGTATTTTGAAGACTATTTCAGTCATATTGTCTTCGGTGAAGAAGACATGGAAGTGAAGAATAATAAATCCGTTCCCGAAGTATATATTGTTTGTATGAATATATTCGTTACTAAACCAAAATCTTTGGCTAATATTCTGATAATTGAGGACATGATGACTGGTATTACCGGTGCCGTGGCTTCAGGTGTGAAGAAATTACTCATTAATGATAGAAAGTATTGCAATTTCAATGACATCGCCGAAAAAATCACATTAATTTGTGGTACATTCGATGCATTCAGACCAGAATCACTTGGTTTACCCCCTTATGAATGAAGAATTGTAATAAGGGGTAAATATTCGATTCTTGTGAAATAAAATATACATTAATTCACATAATGTTTGAAATTCATCATCAAATCAATACAAAAAGTGAACACTATTTTGAATATATAATGTAATCAAAATAATCTTCACTTTTCTATTATTAGTATTTTATTTCTCGTAAAAAATTTTAAAATTTGTGTCATTTTCTTAAATGAATAATATTTGAAAAGTAGAAGTGATATGATTCTAAGCATTTGATACATAATTAATGCGCTAATCAAATGCACACAATTAAAGGCACAATA
>JAQIXR010000262.1:0-36081 GCA_034700825.1 Quadroppia sp. Gr-Ori-00064 | reverse complement strand
GAATGACTCCTTTTATTAATATATGTCATGTTTGTTGTGAATATTTTTAAGCGTTACTCAAAGTTTAAAAATGATTATAAATGAAGCCTCAATAATGGTTCCCAAATTGGTTCTTTGGAATTGGGAGGCCAAGGTAATAATAAAGTAAAGTCCATAGTTTTAAGTAATAGTCAAATTGAAATCGTATTGAAAGTGATTTTCAATTAGAAATTTCACAAAAGTTCATTTTTTTGAAAAATGAAGAAAATTGCGAACTCTTAATATTTGGGGTCAAAGTTAAAAATAACGATTAGTTTTTGATTGAAAACTTTGAAGATTTTTGATGTTTTCATTGAACTTAAATGACATTTACAGCAAACTTTACGCCCAACTAAACCTCTCATGGGTTTGTTTGACGTACTCTCAGTTGTCATGTATTGAACTTGTAATCGATTCGCGAAAAGTCAAACCATCGAAAGACTTCATGTCTTCACATAATGTTATTTCAATGAAACACTTGTGTTAGGAATGCATCAAATTTTCTCTACATTAGAATCGATGCATAAAATCATGAAATATTTTTTGAAGGAATGAAGAGCTCATCAATTGTTGAAATATTAGCGATAAGAAAATGATTGTTTGTATGGGAAATGAATGGCTAAGTGTTAGAAGGAATGCATGATTTCGTGAACACAATTACACCCACGAAATCATGAGATTATGCTTTCTTATTGTCATTATTGTTCTCTCTATCATATGATCTCTTTTTCACCTGTTTTTGACCATTACTTCAATTTTTGTCAAACTATAAAAAGTTATAAATTATGAATGATTTAAATTAAAGAAAAATTTGTGAAATTATTACATATTTTTTATATGTGTTTCAAATTATTTGAATTTAATTTTAATAAATAAAGTTATTTATTATTAAGGGTTATATAAAGGGTTTGCTAATAAATGTTGCAACTGTTTGTTGTGCCGTCACCATCACCACCTTGGTCAGTTATTCAACGATTTTTGTACAAAAAGTTTGGGAAATTTTTCAAAGACAATCAATTTATTTAATATTTTATAAGAAATAGTTATATATTATATAATTTATTTTATAATCCAAGTAATGATTATTCAATTATAAGATTTATAAATCATTTTCAAAAATACCTCAAATGTTGTTCTGAAGTGAAGTTGAAACACAAAATGATTCAAATTGTATATAAAATCAACACAAAAACAAATGACAAATATATTTGAATTGAATTTAATAGAAATACAAACATTAAGTCCAAAACCATAGATAGTATTAGAGATGAGTTTAGTTTTGTTTCGTTTTATAACATGTTTTGTATGTTTGTTACCAAGTCTTCAACACAACTGAACGTCTCTCACATCCACAGCAAGAATATAATATCAAGTTTTGCTTCCGTTGTCTGTAGTTCTCAACTCTGGTCTGTTGTGTTGAAGCAGTACTTCCAGTGCTTTCGCTCACTTGTGGCCGACTTTTGAATGCATGAGAAACTTGTAAAACAATATACTATTATTTGTGAGAAAAACATCTTTTTTGCCTAAAGCTATAAAACTGATTGTCTGACAAAATATATGAGAAATTGTAAACAAAATGAATAATAAAAACAATTTTTAGTATTAAATCAAAAACTGTAGAAAACAGTCATTTCATTTCAAACACAATAACAACTAATTAACAATTCTAATGATCAACTTTGGGCTCAGGTATGTCACCTACCCTTATATGAGCACTATATTCATTGATGAGAATGTCGTGAATTTGAAATTAAGTGATTTTTTTGACCATTTCTCTGGATTTTTCAGTAACTACTTTGGCTGTTAAGCACAGGTACTGACATTAAAGTCAATTTTTATTCTTTAATTAATTTCTTTTATTAATTTGAAAACTCTTTAATAGATTTTTTTATAGATTTTCACATAAGTTACGAAACTCTTGAATGAGTTTCAAACAAAATAAATAAAAATATTTGTCGACAAAGAAATATATATAGTTTTTAATTATATTTTCCAAAAATTTATTAAATAATTCAAAAATAAGTTTTAGTTCTGAAAAAAGAAGTTTAAACTCATTTACATTGATATCTATTTTGTAAAAACGTTTGACATAAAAGCCAACAGTTTTTGATTGAAAGGTAAAGAACTCTTTATTTATAAACTCTGTATTGCATTAGTTATGGGTTTTTGAAAATTTGTGAACAATTCAAATGTTTTTCATCGCTTGAAAACATTTCATAGGATTTCAAAAATGTATAGAAATTTATTTTAAAGCAAAGAAGTCATAAATGAATGATATTTTCAGTGAATTGAAACCAATTTGAATAACAAAAGAATTTTAATCTAAAATTAATATAATTTATTCTTTACTTCAATTCATAAAAAGTCTTAAACTTTGAATTAACGAAACATTTATTGTATTCTTTGACTAAAAATCGATTCAAATATTATAATAAATTTTATTAATTTCCTCCAAATCTTCCAACTCTTCGATAGCATTGGACACCACTTGGAGTGACTCTTCGGGCAGTTCCACCCGAGTGTACGGCATTAACTCGATTCCGCTATCAATTATCTCTAGTTTAGTCACTTCTTGGATATATTTCTTGGTTTTGTGACAATTTTGTGGTTCAGTAATGAAGATGAGAACCGACTCGTCGTCTTCACATCGCTTCACTTCTTCGGCATCGGCTTCGATGGCTATTTCTTCTGCTTTCTCCAAATCTATCTGTTGTTCACTTTGATCCCTATCCCTGACCCGAACCACACCCTTCTCTTGGAAGGCATACATAGCCCTACCCTCGTCGACGAAAGCGAATTCTTTGTATTTCTTGAGAACTGATTTGACGGCAAATTTGAGACTGGATTTGGTGTCAGACTCGGCGTCGACTATAATGAGACAACCATTTGGTCCCATTATCTCCAACTTCATTGGTATTAACTTCTTATTCATCCACCTATTGATACACTTATCAATGGTAGTGTTGGAGACATTAGCTCTTCGGCACATTTCCATCACATCCCCGAACTCTCTGTTGATCTTGGGATTAGTTCCGCCGGTATTTCTTAGAGAAACCTTCAGTTTATTCAATAATTTATTATAAGTTTTAGACTTTTCGGCGTCTTTTGAGAGTTTCGTGTGTTTTATGTTTTGCCACTTCGAGTGTCCGGCGAACCTCTTCGGCACCCCATCTGATCCACAGACAATACCACAAACCCATTCACTGTTACTATAATTCAATAGATGTTTATGTCTTGAATTCAATGCTTTCAACACATTATTACTCAATATTTTAAGCATTTTTCAAATAAATGCAAATTTAATATAAATTAATTGTTAGACAAAAACACAATAAATGATTGAGTCGTCCATTAATTACGTTTGAGACAACACTTAATGCACGAAGAAGTGGATCAAATTGACCACAAGTTTGTTGTCAACGTTTGATATTACGAGAACGACCAAGGTGATTGTGTATATGACCTTGAACACTAATTTCGTCAATCAATTCATTTTGTTTATAAACAATGACTTAAATATAACTAAAAATATTTGTTTGAAACTAATTTCAAACAAATGAACTGAAAAGCAATTAATGATCTATTGATTGCCAATCGATTGTCAATGAATTGTCAACTTTTTAATGATTAAAATTGAATTAAAATTGAATTAAATTTGAATAAAACAATGAAATGAAAATATGACTCAAATGTGATCAACGAAAACATCATTGATTGCAATGTTTGTCTCACTTCAAGGTCTCTGACATTTGATTCAAACTTAAAACAATCAAATTTTTGTTGTTTTAATGTTTTGTTCATTTGTTTGAAATTATAATTATTTGTTCAAAAGTCTTATTTAGTTGTAGTGAAGATCATCGAAGACATGGCTGATGGCAGTGATGGTGGGTCTGGAGACCAGTCCTGGAGAACAAATTTGTTGCGACAAAACGTCAAAAACAAAATGTATTTTTGATTTAGTCTTAAATAAACCCTTAATTCAATTGGTCTTTGATTTGCATTGAAGTGAAGAAGCGATTATTAATTCAGGAAATCCTACCTCAAAGACGGTGTCAGAGATGGAGAACCATATCTTCTTGAAGGCCAGGACCAAAGTAGGCCAACAACCCCTTTCACCCCCTTTCAGTCAAGCAATATTAAACCTTAGAGTTTTTAAGGGGTATTTGAAGACTAATTGATTGTTTGTTTGATTGATTGACTGATAGGAAGAGTATCTGTCATTTGTGGCCAGACTTATACTTCACGTCAAAGAAATGAGTGAGTCTTTCATGTCTTATGTCTTAGTTTTGCTATCAATAAATGCATTCATTGTTTGAAATGATTTAATCAATTGTTTGTTAATTATAACAAAATATCCAATGAATGCAATCCTCACTAATGTCTGCATTGGTTTTACCGGTCCTTCAATTGCAAGCACATGTATGTCATGTCAGGTCTTTATGACAACCGAACCCTTTAAGGCTAAAGGGATCACTCGATCGATATTGTGCTTTAAGAGGTCTTTAAGCGCAAGGCCTTTACATAACTGTGTGGCCGATAGAGTATATGCCAAACAATGGCTCAACAAAAGAGATCAATACAAATGTCTTTGATTTGATTCATTCAAATCACATTCAATTGATTACTTTTATTGCAATTATTTGAGACATAACTCAATATATTTGCTAAACGTATACCACATATGAATGTGTTATCACTTTTTATATATTTATATTCATTAATGACTTTTAATATTATTTATTAAAAATATTTATATATTTGAAATGAATTAATGATATCATTCTTGACGTCATTAAACTTAATGTCATTTTCGAGTATGAATTCAATAATCATTTCTTTGAATATTTTTTACTCAATTTTGTTATTTATATTTAAAATATATTTTTTGTTATTATTCTAAGATTCAAAGAAACCTCAGACACAACAACAGCCAGGAATGCAGCAAATCGTGGGTCAGAGCTCTGCCATCATCGGTGGACAGGTAGGACAACCTCCACAAAAGAATTCTTCAGATATTTTGTGGATTTTTTGGCTTAAAATTTTAATTTTAATTTAGTTTTTATATTTTTTATAAATATTTTGTAATAAATGATAGAATTCTTATAAACTGAACTCTTTTTAAGCAATACTTAATTAAGTGCTTATTTATAGGAATTGATTGCATGTCAGAAATGATTGTCAAATCATTTAATGATAAAATAGTTGTTAAAACAAATCTCAATCCCTAGCAATCAGACCCTATGAGTGCTCTGCAGAATATGGCCGGACCTCAGCCTATGAACGACATGTCCAATGGAAATGCAATGCACTTAACGGTCGGTAACGATCAGATTTTGGTGACCAACCCATCGATGGCAATGATCTCCAATATGTCTCACATCTCAAATGTTCAGAACATTAGTCAAAGTCCACAACAAATGAATCAAAATCGAGTCCAAAATCCAAATCAGATGACAATCGCTGGCAATAGAAGTTTGTTTACCATCGACTTAGATCTCAAACCATATCTAAACTGTGTTTATATTCAGTGTTAAATCAGGTGATGATTGGGTCCAACCCTAACATTGTGAACTCTACTCGACCACAACAAGTGCTCTCATCCAACATACAGGTGCAACTTCAGAGGCATAGACAGCCAAACCCTAATGTAAATCATTTCATAATATCTTTTCATTTAATTAATTGTATTTTTGTTGAATGAAAAGCAAATGGTTGGCCCCTCACCAACTCAGGACCGGTTCGATGGCCCACAGATGACTACCGGCCCCA
The DNA here is from genome assembly GCA_034700825.1 of Quadroppia sp. Gr-Ori-00064. Classification (NCBI taxonomy): domain Eukaryota; kingdom Metazoa; phylum Arthropoda; class Arachnida; order Sarcoptiformes; family Quadroppiidae; genus Quadroppia; species Quadroppia sp. Gr-Ori-00064. The sequence continues at coordinate 30,294 of JAQIXR010000262.1, read as the reverse complement.
TCCATCAACAGCAACAGTTCAAAGGCCAGGCAATGGTTGGCCAACAGTTCGGACAGAATCCGAATATGATTGTCCAGAATCAGGGCATCAATAATATGGCGCCAATGAATCAGATGAATCCCTCCACACCTCAAATGATGCCTTCCCCTTCGAACTATGCTCCCTGTCCTTCACCAATGATGCCCTCACCTCATAATAATCTAATTAGACCCGCGGGTTCAATGGGGGCGCCGTCGCCTCAGAACATCTCTCTCAATACTCCCGGTTTGTTTCGATATCAAACGACGACTCAATAATTCTTGATTTATTGACAGCAAATATAATGATCGCATCTCCCGGTGCTGTTGGACCTGGAGGTCGACCACAAAATGATGAACAGCTATATCTCGAAAAACTGAGATGTTTGCAGAAATATGTCGAACCCCTGAGGAAAATGATCACTAGAATCGATGCCGACGATAGGTATTCGAATGATAAGAAGAAGGAACTGGATAAAATGAAGAACCTACTCAACATATTAACTGATCCCTCACGAAGATGTCCAATGAGTACACTTGAAAAGTGTGAACAATTTCTTGAAAAAATGGATTTTAAGATAAAGGTATCAAAACGTTCGGCAAAATTGGATTTTCAGATAATGTTTAACTGTTTAGACCGAAACAACTGTTCCGACGACCACTTCTGTCACTACAACGCATCCAATGCCAAAAATACAAGACGTTTGTCAGCCATTACTCGATGTCATAACGACTCACATAAAGAAACCATTAATTAATCACACTTTGCAGCGAACGTTCGGCCCGACTGTCGCGGCCCTCACCAGCAATACATACAGACTGTCCACTTCTCCGACCCATAAAAGAAAATATGAAGACGACTGCGACGTACCGGAAGTACTTCAGGGAGAGATCGCACGTTTGGACGCCCGGTTCAAAGTTCAATTGGATTCACTGCAACACTTCGGCTCAAAGACTATTCATTTGATCTGCAAATTAGGTTCAAATCGATTGAAACAATGATTTTTCGTTCAATAACTCATTGATTGTATAACAGACGACAAAGACCTGCCGTGTGTTCCACCCATTGCTATACGAGTGCCCGAATCATATCCATCGATTCCCCCTCAATGTAGTACCGATGCTCTTGAATACAGCGCTTCGGTGTTCTTTCAGGACATCCAGAAGAAGTTTGACCAGAACATCGATAAGCTGCCTGGGTCATTCTCTGTCACAGCTCTGCTCAATAGTTGGGTATGTCTTCACTCATCCATTCATTCATCAATTCTTCTAATTATCTCTTAATCTCTCATTTAGGAGTTGAGTGTTCGACAGGCCGTGTCCTCAGCACTGGTATTAGTGGACATATAATTGAATGAATTTTTTGAAATTCTTTTTATTTAAATATATTTTATATTTAATCCCTTTTTATAAAAAAATGAATTCTTTTGAATGAAATGAAATCAAATTTATTTAATTATTACAATTTTGTTCATAACTTGTCTTTCATTAAAAGGTTTTCTCAATAATTGAATCGTTTTTACACAGAAATGCCTTAAACACCCTTTGAGGTGATCTTTTCCACACAACACAATCAACTCTTAAATGCTTTTCTGTAATTCAATTGTTTTATTATTATCTTTGATATCAATGCTATTGAAGACACTCTGAATTGTCTTTGAAATTCTTGGGATAATATAATATGTTTCAAAATGTTTAGTATTTTGAATGATTTGAATGAATGAATGATTTAATAGTAATTAATGGCATTAAAATATGTGGTAATCGAGTGAAGAATATTCTGTAAGCAATGCTATTATTGCTGTTGAATGCGATCAATGAAAATGAAATCATTTCAAACAGAAGTGCTTTTATTGTATTCATGGCTTTGTTGAGGAATTATTCCCATTCTTCTGCCGATCTCTTTTGATTTGATGACAATCTCTTCCTGAACCAAATTGAAGGACATGGCCAACAATGAGAGTCCGACTATAAGATAAGCGCAACAAATGATGAATTTTGTCTGTTCTTCGGTATTGTCTGAATATTTTGCAGAACCGGGAACTAAATCTCCGAACCCTATAGTGGTTAGAGTTGTAAAACAGAAATACGCGCCCTCTAAAGGACCCCAATCTTTCTCCCAGATGGAGAACATGACTGCCCCGGCCATTATATAGCTTATGACCAGAACAATTACGAGCCAAATGGGCACCCGATCCATGTTATCATCGATTTTAACAATGCTTTCTTTGATGACAATCATGTCATGGTTTGACTGATTCAAGTCATTCCTAACTGGAGTCGAAGGAAAAGATTTCGATGGACTCGAAGATTGAGAAGATATGACAGATGGTGTCGGAGGTGCCGATGGCGTCACTGCTACTAATGGTCTGACTTTTTGGTCGTCGTTTTCACTGAAAATAACTTTCATTTCTTTTTCACTTTGAATGTAATCTTTTTGACCACAAGATTTCATTTCAAGTTTTTCATTCTTCGATTTGTGTGAAGACTTGTCGTAATCGGTATTGTATTTCGTGGACACTCTATCACAACAGCAAAAGCAAATACAACACAATCTCTTGTAACTGAACCGAAATGTCTCTGCCATTAGGTTTCCTAAGTTTGCCAAACATAGGAACATAACTGGGATTCCTATCAACGCGTAAATCATTGTCACAATTCGACCCCAACTCGTTTTGCAGGTGACGTTCCCATACCCTGAGTGACAATATAATCAGATATTAGATATTGATATTCATAGGAAAGTGTGTTTCAGAGGTTTTTATATGCTATAAGAATGTATTAAAGAATTTGAAACGAATTCATAAGAATTGAAGAATAGATTTGAAGAAAAGTCGCTAAAGATATCAAATTCAATGCTTATATCGTTTACAAAATAAATATTAAATTTTGATTTTAATGTTTTTTTTACAAATAAAAGTCAAACAAAAATTTAAATTTTCAAAAAATAGTTAATTTGTTCGAGAATTTAATTATTATTTGATATAAATATTTGTTTCTGTTTTGACCTATTCTGCAGAATATTATACAATAGAATATATTAATGAAACATAACATCAATTCTATGTAATTCTACATTCATTCAATGCAAACAATATGACACCTCTTCTCATGTTTTTCTTTATGTCTTTCATTATATTATTGCAATGAAATAAATGTCTCACTATTTGTATAGTAAATCAAAAGGCTTTTGAGTTGAGAACAAACAAAAAATATTTTGAATAAATATTCGTTTCAACAAAATATTTGTTAAAAATATTGAATTTCATGAAAATTTTTATGCATTAAAATTATAAAATGGTTTATATTTATGAAAAATACTATAAGTTTAAGTAAAAGAAAAATTCAGTTGACATAAGAGTGTGAATCGGATTCCACACAAGAATTAGAGATAAAAGAAGTCTTTTTAGATGGAAATCATATATAAATTTTATGACTATATTATTCAACATTATTATAACTTTCAATGATTTCAATTAAAATTATAAATCGAAAACAGGGGCAAAACTGGGAATATATTATTATTTTGAAGACTAAAGATTTCAACACCGAAAGGGGGATATTATTGTTTGCAGACATTCAAATGTTATATAAGGGGTTATTTACTTTTAATGAAGTTTATCTTCAAAAAAACAAAATTATACAAAATGTCATAAATAATAAATCTTTTAAATAATTCATAAAATATTTACTAATGAAATGAATGCAAAAAACTTGTAATAAACGCATATTAAATATAATCATATGATTCATATCTACCAATAGTGGTGATGACGGTCACACTGTAGAGAAGAGCCCCTGAAAATGTCCATTGGCGGTGATTTCCTTCGTCCCCGTCATAACCATCCTCTCGAACGGCTTTAACAATCTTTTCCTCAAACTTTTTCAGTTTGTCTTTCGTATAGTTTTTCCATTTTTCTGGATATAAGACATTAAGTTCTGACGTATAGTTCCAAAGGTCTTCAGTACACCTGATTCTCTCGGTTTGGATTTTATTGATTTGTTTGAGTTCGTTATTGTGTTCAAGATATTTGAAAATGAAAGCACCGACACATGAATAGGCGATTACAAGCAAACAGAGACCAGTCGTTGAGAATAAATGTGTGAGAAATACTTTGACATAATATATAAAACGATTAAGCCTTCGGCTCCGGGAGGCCTTCGCCTCATGAGAAGTGAACCATCGACTCCTCAATCGTCTTATTCTTTCCATAACTTGAATGGCAACGGAAGTCCTTATTCCATCATTAGGTGCTTTATTTGCATAACTTTTCTCAACTTTTGCACTCAAGTCAGCGGACAGGCATTGAGATGAACTGTCCCTCAAGTTTTCTGATCTTAATTCCACATTATCTTCATCTTTGAGTTCATTTTCATGGCATTTGGTCTCAACAATTGTCACATCGCATGGATGGCTAAGACATTGGTTTTGAGACTGATTTTGATCGCTTCCAAGCAATGGATTGTCATTGGTGTCAAATGTGTCAGACCTGTCAGTCCTGCGCAAAGAACCACTTTTGTGAAACTTTCTTCGTGGGGGTGCAAACAGCCCTTCAATGGGCTCTAATTCACAATTGGGTGATGTTTTTATATATGACTTTTGATCCATTGATTTCACATTAATTTCCAGCATTTGTCTGACGTTTGGATTCTTTATGTCTATTATTTGGTTTCCAAATCATGTCCACTATTTGGACACTCATTTCAATGAAGATGTAATCAATTTTATGTCTCAAATGCAAACTTTCGATAAAATACTTTTATATAATTCACAACAAAATAATTGAAAACAAAAAACTATTATTTTTTAACAAATCATTTAATGAAAAATCATTTAACGTTTTGAGAAATATATTCTAAAAATTTAAATAAACAAACATTTAATGTGAAAACAGAATTCAAAACTGAATAAAGAGTGTAATAAAGAATAATCCAATTCTGTGCCAATTGTTTTACAGACCTATATTAGTAATGGATCGTCAGATCTGCGCATCTTTTCTACATTTTAACACTTTTTTGTTGTACTAAAAAAACTTTTCTTCATTTGCTCTGAAATTATTTGATCTCTAAAATAGATTTCAATATTTTAAATACCAAATAAAATAGCATTACATATGTGATAGCTATTCACAATTCATTCTTTGTATTTGAAATGAATGTATAATTGAGTTCAAGAATATTCCTGACATTTATTTTTTTCAAGGAATTGGTTTTTCATTAGAGTTGAACGAAATATGTTTATTTATAACTGATTTAATGTTGATTTTATTGCATTTGTAGAAAAACTATCAAATGATTGCTTTTTCATACATTGAGTTCATTTTTAAATAGAAAATTGTTTTTATAATCATTTCATTTCATTTTAATTATCAAAACATTGAAAATAATGTGATTTTTCTTTACATTTGGTATTCAATACCAAAAATATACAAACATTGAAAATAATCTCTATTTTTAGTATCATTTGTGACAATAATTTCAATTTCGATGATATTCACATTTGATGTCTTCTACTAAACAAAGCTTGATTATTGACCAAGGTTCATTCTTTGCAATCGCTTTCAAATATTCTTTTATTAATTAACGTTTTTTTTTAAAATTATTTTTAAGTCTAATAAAATATTTTCTCTAAATTTGAGTAACTTTTTATCGAATAATTTGAGGTTTTTTTCAATAAACAAATTTCATGAAAACCATTAAAGAGACTAAAAATAACTGATTTTTTCCACTAATTACTGATTATTTAAGACTTATTTCATGTCTAAAGACAACTATTGACTGAAATGATAGTTGAAATACAACATCAGTTATGATAGTAATCATATGCCACCCAAACAGCACCGACATCTGCATCATTGCCATCCATATACATGACAGGAATGCTTATCTTTCTCTCCAATTCCTTCTTCAATATAGGATTCTTGATGAGTGCACCTCCAGTTCCAACCATTCTTTGCACTCCAACTGTCTTCATGTACTCAAATGACATCATATCAAATATATTGTCGATCAAACCCTTACATAAGGCACCGACCATTTCATTTAACTCTATGGCATGGCTTATGTTGACTATCGATGCCTTCAGGTTCGGGTTATGTCTTTCCCCGAAAACCGTTGGCTTTATTATTAGCTCATTATTTGTGTGGTTTTGGTTGTAATTTTGGTACGACTTAAAGAGTTTGTCCCAAATCTGTTCATCACTTAATTCAATATCAGTTGTGTTTTCGATAATATTTTTAACAGATTTTACGAAACATTGCAAAACATTTCCGCCGTTAAGACTGGCGGCCACTGAAAGGTAACGGCCCTCGAAATAAGGAAAGTAGTCAATGGCTTTGGCTGTTGAAAGACTTTTCTTCATTGGAACAAAGTCTTTGTCCATCAAAACAGTCATTTGCATAGAAGTGCTGACACTTAATACTAAATAAATTAATTTTTTTAGTGATTTTGTAATAAATATTTCATCCAAAACTGATTGTCTAAATACCGGCGGTATTGGGTTTGTCCTTAAGGCTGGCATAGGTAGCACATTGCATATCGCCCAGTGCCACGAGCACCGGTGTATTTGCTTCTATCCCTAACCAATTGAATTTTGTGGTTCCGGCCAGAGATCCGCATCTCTTGACAGTTGGCAACAAATGGGTTGGAAAGCCATTTGATTGGAGTCTTGAAAGACATAATGAAAAAGTGATTTATATTAAGAGCAATAGAATTGTGAAAAACTTCTACATATTATGATTCCATGAGTTGACAATTGGGTCAAAATAGCCCCAACTCATGGCGTTGTGAACACTCATTACTGGTGTTTCCAGACCACAGAGAATGGCAACAATTAGATCCATTACAGTCCCGGAGCTGTTATATTGGCTTAGAAAATGATTTGAGTATTTGTTGAGCCAAAAGATTGTGGCACAACCGAAGCCAGTGCTCATCTGATCCATGTATGACTCGGGTTTGGGCAGACCTGAAATGAACTGTTCTGAACACCTCCTGTCCATCCAATTGTATAAATCACTTGTCTTTTCATTTATTACAAATTCATTGAATATATTCTTGTATTCATAATAACAACTGTTATCCCAAAGAACGCATCCATGCATTTGTCCACAAATTGATATCATTTTTATTCTTCTTCTCAATTCTGAATCAAATTCAGACAAATTGTTTTGAAGACATCGACAAATTGTGGCCACATTTTGTTGGCAGTAATCGGGAATGGATTCAATGTTTTGAGTGATTTTGAATTCATAGTTGACTTTATTAGAGGAGACAATTGTTTGGCTTTTCGTATCAAATAAACTAATTTTCACAGAAGTCGTTCCGATGTCTATTCCAGCAATTAATGACATCTTCTCTCAAATCAGTTATTCTTTTGTCATTAGTAAACACATTCGTTATATAAATCTCGAGCTTATTATGCATTTGACGATTGATGTAAACTTTTATACATTATTTAAATCAATTTTCACTCAAAAATGTCATAAAAATGTTATCAATGTCTAAGTGTTGGTTCGATTCGGTTGTGCTTGTTGTATAACAAGGTTAACAACTTTTTGCACCACTTCTACGACTTGTCCTCAAAGTCAAGAACTTGTTCTTCATTTAAAAGATTCGAGGGTTTTATTGAGAAGACTAACGACCAATCGAAACAACCTTGGTCATGTCATGTCCAATATCAACTGATATTACAAAAAGTTTTAGTTCTTGTAAATTAAATCAAATAAATTACTAATAAATTATCAGAAAATACTTTTCAGACTTTAGTTTGTTTTTATGATTTTTATCACATTTTTTGTTATTAGAATTCATTTAATTATTTGTATTTAAAATTGTAAACATTTTTTATATAAAAATCATTTGTAATTAACTGAAATTAGTAACGAATTTAACAGATAATACTTTAATAATAATTCAAAGAATTAATGAAACATTTCATAAATTTTAGTTTAAAATCAGTTCAGAATTCATGTGAAATAAATGCAATATTTATTGAATTTTATGATAATTTCCGACACATAATCACAACTACAACTCATGGACTGATTACTCGTTGAATAAATATTTGCAATTCATTGCAATTATATATAAAATCATTTATAGATAAATACTTATAGAGATGTACTGTATATACAGTATAGCGAAGAGACCTATCAATAGGAATCTCATATAAATACAAGTCTTTCAAACACTTCCGTCGACTCAAACCTATGATTGAATTCGTAATAAAATTAATATAAAATCAAATTTTAAAATCAATTTGTTTTAGACTTTATTATTAAGACAATGAAGAATACATTGAATAACAATAGCTCAGAAATGATGAACAAAAATAAGTGTTAAAATTAATACATATTTTCAATCATTCGATAATTTTCTGTTGTTTTCACAGATTTGAGAATTTTATGCAAAAATTGGTTTTTTGTATTTTTTCATAAAAAAGGGAAAAATCTTATTTTGAGACAAAATCATTAAAAGTGTTTATATTTTATACAAATGTTTTTGTCTTTCGTTTTAAATAAAGACTTAAATAAAATTTCAAACGAAAGACAGTTATGTCTGTAATGTTAAGGAGTGTTGTATTTGATGTGAAAACGAAGTCATATTTCAATCAAATACTCATTTAATTACAGCTTTCGATCAAAACCTATAATAATAGCAAATATTAATTATAAATGTATTAAACAATGACTTAATCTGTCGGCCGTTTCTCTGAAAACTTTTTAGTAAAGTCTTCGGCATTTTTGAAGAACTTTTTCCTATCCTTTGAATATTCTTCGGCTAAATCTGTTCTCAACGGGTGTTCGGGTTCGGGATCGTTGACTAGAGCTACCAGTGCTTGGATTACTGGACATCAAAAGTAATGGTTTATGTATGGAAAAGGGGGTCAACAATAAGGGGCACAAACCCTGGTCCGTCTTCGTCGCGGGCTTCCAGTTCTCGGCCTGAATGATGGGAAGGCATACCTGTCCCTTCTCATCGATGTTCGGGTGATATATCTTTGTACGAAACGTAATCTTCGGTGGTTTAAAGGGGTATTCGGCCGGAAAATTGATTTCAATCCTAAACGCCCCCTTATTATAGGGCACGCTCTCCTATAAGGGGGAACACAATCGCACAGTTAGTCCGCAAGTCATAAATGATTGAAAGATATAAACAAATGAATGAATTGATTGAAAAACACAACGAAATGCAAACGAAAGTCAACACAAAGACGGAACCATTGAATGACTCACTGGAACAATGAGTCCAATCCAGGTCAACATATTCTGTTCGTCGACCTGAATGTCCCGGAATGACCGCAGACCAGCCTTTCGGATGTCTTGCAATTCCTGTCCAAAGAGACAAACAATTAATGACAAATGTCTTCATTTTGTGGAAGTGTTGCCAAACCTTCTGTAGTCTTCGAGTGGCAGCCATTTATCAGACAATCAGTGATCGATTGATTCAAACAAATGGATAACAATTAAAATGAATGAAATGAACAAAAGAGTTAACAAAAAGAAATTGTTTTGTAATAAATGACTGAAAATGTAGTTATGGTTTGATTGGAGTCTCTCTGAAGAGGGATATCATTGAAGTCATTGGCAGTCAATTGCGAAACAGATGAACGAATAACCGGCTTTTGGGACACTTTTGCCCCAAACGGGGATTTGTGGCAATCGTTGCATTCAATGCATTCAATGTATCTCAATATATAGTGATTATATTTCACAAATCAATGCAATTCTCGTTTAAAGATATTTTTCATTTATTTTTATATTTGGCTTTTGTTTCAATGCTTTCAATATTTTAATTTTATTTATAAAAAATATATTTCTAAATAAATCCCAAAATTCAATGTCGATTATCCCTGTATTGTGTCTCTAGTCATCGTTAAGGCCATTAATAACGTTGTTATCTATGAATGAAAGCAATGTTTCATTGAATTAATACAACATATTTAGGGGACAAATGTTTGCGACTTTTATATGACATTATTTGTTAAAAATATTATAACTTTTATTTGTTTTATTTTATTCAATAAAACATTTATTAAACATAAAATAAATGTTAAAATATTTATAAAAAAAATATTTATAAATAATATAAATAATTGAATATATTTTATATGTTTTATAAACTGTTAATTAATATTAACTTTGAGTCAAAGGTTACGAAGATTTGGCCTAAAGATGTCATCACATGTTATGTGAGCTGTGATTGGCTTAAGTCTGAACCAATGAAATGTGAAATACGTTTAAACGTTAGAAACAAAACATTTAAACAATTTTGACATTTTTTGTCAATTGTTTTGTCTTTGATTTGCAGACAATTTTGTACTGAATTTGAATAATGTCTGAAATGGTTGGACCGCAAAGACATCAAAACCAAGCCATTAATGCCTTCAATAGTCGACAAACCACTGAAGAGATCCCATTATCACATCTAAATGAAGACAATTGTATTGATTTTGGATATTATTTGCATCGAAACAAACTGGGAGAGGGTTTGCACCCATACATCCATGTCCTCATTGTCTCATTGTCTTCAATTTCAGGTGGTTTCGGCAAAGTAAGACTAGCGACACATCTGAAGACTGGCCATAAAGTGGCCGTTAAGATAATGGACAAAAAGAAGTTGGGAGTGAGTTATGAGTTATGGCAAACACAATGTCTTTGTTTTGACACCAAATGCTCTTTGATTTCAAGTCTGATTTATGTCGAGTCAGAGTTGAGATAAACTCTTTGAAGCGCTTAAGACATGAAAACATTGCAAAACTATTGCAAGTCATCGAAACTCAAGACGAAATTTATCTCATTTTAGAGGTTTTATTTGTTTTTATCATTTGATCCCAATTTAAATACCATTGTCTTATTCATTCAGCTCTGCAGTGGTGGCGAACTCTTTGACTATTTGGTGTCAAAGAATAGATTGTCTGAATTGGAGACGAAGACAATTATGAGAGATTTGGTGAAAGCGTTGGCGTATATCCATAGGAACGGCTTCGCTCATCGAGACCTCAAACCCGAGAATATTCTGTTTGATTCCAAACACAAAATCAAATTAATTGATTTCGGACTCGCGGCCAACAGTCGGGTAGGTGTCGGGAAGAGTCCGGTCGGGTGTCGGACAACAACCCATTCAACAAACCATTCATTATTACCTTTATGTCAATCATAGGATAATAACAACTCATTGAATCATTTGTCCACTTGTTGTGGAAGTCCTGCTTATGCGGCGCCCGAACTATTACTGGGACCCGACTATTCGGGACCGGCTGTTGATGTCTGGAGTGCAGGGGTTTTACTCTATGCACTTCTTGTGGGAAGACTTCCCTTCGATGACGACAATATTGGAGCGCTTTATAAGAAAATTCAGGTTTTTTTTTACATTAATTATTGGTTGAATTGATTTGAATAAAACCATTGATTCACTAAAAGAGTGGTTTATATCGAATGCCCGATTGGCTATCAATTGACGCCAAAGACCTGATTCGGTCGATGCTTAAGACCAGTCCAAAAGAACGCATAACTATTGAGCAAATACTGTCGCACAGATGGTTGTGGCCGATGACAGACACTGCCAATAGTTGTCTGCAAATAATGAGACCAAATCTGGACGAAGAAATCTTCTTCAAATGTCATCGACTTTTTCCAGAGACACCGATCAAAGAATTGCGGCAAAACATTATGCATGTCTTCGGGTATAAGACGGCCACCTATTGGCTCATCCAAATGAACCCCAATTCAGACAATGTATTCAATGATTGATTATTTTTTTTGATTTTTTATTCATTTTATATCTCATTCAAAGCTATTGAATGTAATTAAGTCTCCGCACAACAAGACTGGAGTTCAGAGAAGAAGATCTAAGAGTTTGGACGAATCGGCGACCAATGAAAACAGTATTTATTTAAAACAAATTAATATTTATTTAATTAAAAAATGTTTATTTTTAGACATTCGACCAAAACTGAAGCGAAAGATAATTCAAACCGAAAACATTGAAACCATTGTTTCACCGAAAAGAGCACTATTAGTGACCGAATCGACAGACCATTCCATCCAAACCCCTAACTCTAAAATTCCAGTTCCGATCAAAACGTCAAAAGAAAATGAGAAGAAAGGACTCAAAGAAATCAAGTCTCCAATCAATTCTCCGGTCATTCCCAACAAAAATTTGCGATTTCTCAATGTTTTGAACGAAAGTTTGGGTGCCGGCCCTAAGAGTCCACTCAAGCACTTGAACCTTCAATATAATACCTGTTCTCCAAAAACTCCAATCAATGCCAGAATCGATTGTACGCCAAAGAAGTCATTGTTGAAGCGATTTCTAGAGACAGCGACTCCGGCCAGAAGTCAAAACCCGAGGACTATAACCACTTCGACGACATCGAAGAACATAACGTTAACCAAATTCACTGAACCTCAAAAATGTATCGAAAAACTGATGGAAAGGCTGATCGAAAGTGGCATTCAATGTAAACAAAAAGAGTAAGTCTTTTGAGTGATTGAAGTGAAACAAAAAGTAATGAAATTGTAATGAATTGAACAGTTTTTCGTTGAGATGTCAGATGTCTGCCAATAATGTCATCGTTTTGTCATTCAATTTGGAAATATGTAAGTTTGACAACAGGTGTGTCATCCAAAGGAAGCGCCTGAAGGGAAACGCTTGGAATTATATGAAAGTCTGTGAAGAGATTCTTCGCGTCAGTAATGAATGAACTGATCGTCACTTCATTTTCCATTCAATATTATTTACCCCTAATTACTAAACACATATTTATTCTCATTTATAACCCTTTCGACGATTAATGAATTTCTTTGAAATATTAATCGATTTGAATGTAAATATAAATTAAAAATAACTATAAATTGAATATTCATTTCAATTCAATTTTAATGAATTTTTACTCAATTTATATGTTATTTCATTTGAATGTAAAATGAATTACAAATACAAGTATTCAATGAATATTCCAAACTTCTTCAAAGGCTGAACATATCTTAGTGGCCGCCAGGGCTGCCGACAGGGGGTATTCACTTATGGAAACGGTTTCCTCAATATAATCGCATTCAACCTTAAGATGAATTCAAACAACAGTTTAGTATTTAAATGAACTCAAACTCATTTACCATTCCGTGAGCCATAGCCCCGACCACTATAGCAATGGGCGAGTCATCGTTGGGGACCAGTTCTCTGGGATGGACTAATTTCTGGGCCTTAAAACTCGTGGAAATCTTTTTGCAGCCGACGGGAAGGTGGGATGAAATGGGATTCTTTATAACCTGTTTTGACAATCAATGAAATGAAAGACAATTTATATAATATTCAAACAATACTTTCAACAGTTTTTGCGGTCCATTCGCTGAACGTATACTCAATTTATGCAATAATTGAACTAAAAATCAATTCATTATTAATTAAATCAAATGAAAAGCATTCAAATCAAGAGATAATAACCGATAAGATTAGCGAAACGTTTGAAAGTTCGGGGAAATCGGGTTTGAGGGCTGATCTCTATGAGGACATTGCGGTCCGTATGCATATACACCTGCAACAGACCCGCCCTATTCAGGGGGCTGTCGAATAGCATTAACAGACACTGTATTGGAAAGTGATATCAATTTAACTGTCATTAAAACCATTCAATTCAAGACCTGATGAGTGATATCCGGCCGACAAAATGCCGGATCCTTTTTGTATTTGCGGATCTGTTGGATGTGTTGATCACAATTCAATAGTTCAAAATCATTGTTGGTTTTAATGACTTCAAGATTACATTTCTCCAATATTACGATCAGTCGTTTTGAACCATCTCTTGAACTCTTGAAGAGTTTAGGTCTCAATAGTTTGTCTTTACTGACAGCCATTCCCGTCAACGCGTCCGGTATTTCGTGGTCTACCTCTTCATTGTCGTCCACTTCTTCGTCATCTAAATTTCGTTTCATTTTATTTGAAAAATCTTTTGTTTTTTGATTTCAATTCAAATTCACTTTTCATTAAAAGACTTTATTTTGAAAAATAGATTAAAAAACCAATGCTTTTATGAAATGTTATATTCATTGCTTTCCATAAATTACGTCTTCATATGAATTGCTTTATTAACATTAATACTATTTTTATTACAAATACAATTAAATTGATTTAAGTTTTGAATTAATATTTAATTAATTTAATGTCAATCGCTATGAATGGGCGACACAACCAAATGCAAGCCAAACCATAGCACTGGTAGGGATGGCGTAACACAAAGTTGATTGCGATCTCAGACATAATTAACTTAAATATGATTTTAATAAAATGTTTGCAAACTATGACTGAAGTGGTCTTTGATCTCAAACCTAATCAATCAGTCGATAGTCAATGTCTATCTGACCCCTATTTGGTCCCGAAAGAGGTATTGCTTTAGACAAACACTAATGCATTTTATGTCAAAAATAATAATATTCTGTTTTATAAGAATATTCTGTGCTTTCACTTATTATTTAAGAATATTTAATCAATTTTTGAAACGATTTCTAAATAATATTTTTCTATTAAATCTCTTGTGGTTTGAGATAATGTCAACCAATTGATACGATATCAGTGAATGCGATCATCTCTTCGTTGTGTATTCTGTTGCCAACAACACATACTTTACTCTTATTCACAATTAATAAAAACTATATTTATTTGATTAGATTTAAATATAATAAATAAAACAAAACATTTCTTTTATTCAAATTTTAATCATTTTTTGAAAATACGAATTAAAATATTTCTCTTTAGATAACAATAATAACAATTAATTTAATGATAACTAACAGCAAAACATTTTATATAATATTTATAATTGTTGTAAAAGTTTGTGTTTGACAGCAAAATGTTCTTTCTTTGAAAGATTTATGGTTTATATGTTTATTTAAGACTCAAATCTATAGTCAATTCAAATGTTTTATTTAATTTGTGCGAAAAATGACATAATTTTACTTTCGAAGAAAAGTTGTGTTTTTTGTTAAGAATTTTTTTGCGTAAAATAATTTAAATTTAATATTATATAACAATAACTTAACAACAAATTGAATGATGCGATAAAATATAGTATATATGACTAACGAAAAGAATTAAAGATTTTTATTTAATTTATAAATAATAATAACTTTAAAAAAGCTGACAATAAACTGATATACAGTATATACAACTAATCGAAACTTTTTATGTAAAACAAAAATAACTGTAAATATTATTTAGTTTCGTCTCTCTTATTCTCTTGTGAAAAGTGCACTAAAACTGCACTAACTTTTAATTAACTTTTAATTAACTTTTAATTAATGGCACAAAAATTGTTAACTTTTTATGTATTTTGAGATATATATAAATATAATAATAAAATGTTATTAAAGAGTGATTTAATGTCTAATAATTGGCCAAAACTTAAATGTATTTTTGGTTTGACTAGTTTTGGGAATATATTGGAAATAAATTCATTCAAATAAATGAAACTAATTTCGTGATTAAGGCCTAAGAAGTTCTCAAATGGTGATCAATAGTGAAATAACTGCTCCTTTTAGTCGTAATTACAGTTTATTATAACATAGTGAATAATAAGGTAGCGATAGATCACTACAAGACTGGCAGTGGAGTAACGATTAAATCAAATGAACGACAAAAGTATTGATTATTCCAAACAATAACTCAATTATTATGTGATTTATTTTCATAGAGTATTTAACGTAACTAATAGTCCATTAATGCTAATGAATGACTCCAAGTATGGGTCGGGTGCTTAATAGGGTAGACTCGAAGAGAACATACTTTCAATGGCAGGGGGTGTGGAGACGAGATCTTCCAGTTTCAAAGAGAATATTCTCTGCAAACCATATACCGAAAGTGTGCGCAAATCTGGTAATTGGGCCAATATTTTGGAGAAATAGTGTGGCTTTTTTTGGGCCTCACTGTTGTACGTGACGTGATCTTTGAGGGAACTGATGATCTTCATCTGCAACGGTTCCACTCTGTGAGCCTCTTTCAAGCCGTGTCTCTCTATTAATTGAATCGTAAAATATATTCACTTTTTATTGCATATATATTGCATATGCCTTTCCCATACCTGTGACGAGAGTGAGGGCACATAAACAGGCGAAAGCAGATATATCTAAGTCTATGAGACGAAGATGTTCTGAGAAGTCGACAATCGATGGCAACCACTCGCCAAACATTGTCTCGCATTGGGATCGACTCAATACAACTCCATTGCAAAACGTGAAGCGATTGGCGTTTGACTGCATTCTAGTCATTGTCCAAATGGCAAACATTAGGCATACCATAAATTGTCATCAATTGTGAACAAAGAGGACATACCGGTAGGCCATCCTTAAGACAAACAACTCAAGACATGCCGACTGAAAAAGTAATGACTGATCAGATTTGTCGAGATCTGTAAATCCGGGAATTTTTTCGGCAAATGTGTGAATGATTTCCAGAGAAGACATCAAAATGTGATAAAACTGTGAAATATATTCCGATCCTCTGTTGGGTCCGCTCTTATCCACCGATTCTTTGAACTATTGGTTGCACAAAATTATTGCTTAATTGAAGAAATAAAATCATTTTTTATGACATACTTGACTGTAATCAAGGTTTGACAGATCGGGTGTCGAGTCGACGTGTGCCCGGACTAGAGCTGTAATTGTGCTCACGGGTGGCGATGGAGGCGATTCTTGAGGAGATTTGGGCTTTGAAGGTAACCGACCTCTTCTACCCTTAAGACTGTCCGTCCGAACCACTGTTTGCAAACAAATGGCAAATAAATGTCTGTTTGTTTGGGATTCAATAGAAGAGCTATACCTTCTTTAACCATTCCGACGGCCAGACATTTCTGGAACCGACAGAATTGACATCTATTTCTTCTTCTCTTATCGACGGGACAGTCCTTATTGCCGAGACAGACATATTTAGCTCCTTTTTGAACAGTCCTTTTGAAAAATCCTTTACATCCTATTGAGTGATAGATATATAACATAGAGATTAAAGCACTCAATAATAGCATATATTCTTAAGTATTTGTTTCTCTTGAGATATCTTTGGGAAGGCTTTTGATTGCATTCCTATCATTCGAGTCATTAGAGCTTCTGTTGATAAGTGAAAAGAGAACATACCCTCACAGGTGCGGACCCCATAGTGCTGACAGGCGGCGTTGTCACCACACACGGCACACAACTGACTGGGAGGGGGTGAAGACTCGTTTGGCGAAGACCTGCTGGAATTGGAGTTTGTGGGTGTGGTCGGGGTCGGGGTCTGCATACGAGTGCTTTCAATAGATGATGTAGGGCTTGGTATAGCCATAGCCAACGGTGCTTTGCGCTGGACTTTAGGTGAGACATCACTGACTTTCGGAGAGGGTTCGGATGTAAATGAAGATATGTTGTGCAGTGAAGGACAAAACGTTGCTTTTGATTCAAGTTGCGAACATTGATAGGAAGTGCTCTCCTCTTGAAACGCACCGGTAGTGGGGGTGAGATCTAAATGGAGGGGCGAAGAGGCAAATGTGCTGAACTGATAGTGTTGTGGCGATACTGTGTTGTTGACCATCGGTTTATCACTACTCGCAGGATATGTTGTGGCGCCCGGATATGGACTGCATTGGGAAAGAGATCCAAACCCCAGCCCCAGTGATGTCTGTCCTCCCGTCGGCGCCATATAAGTGTCTGGCGTTTCTTGCTTTAGTAGAAGTGGTGAAGAACTTGCGTTCGGTTGTTGTCCAATGAATGAGGCGGGAGATAGTGATGGAGAGCTAACCGATGCTACAGAAGGCACCGACACATTCGACTGGTGCAGAGAGAATGAGTCGCTTTCAACTGATTCCTCTTCAGATCCTAATTCTTCAAACTTGAAGTACATCTCTGATGTCGAAACCCTTTGTCGATATCGCGGTGAATATGTCTCGAGAAAACTCGGAAGTATAGGTGCACAGGGGGTGGATGGGGTCGAAGCGACCGAAACTGATTCAAGTGAACAAGTAGTCGATGGAACGGCACTCTCACAAGTTGTAGGTGAAGAGTGTTGGGTCTGGTTATACATATCAGCGAAATCGCCGAAATTTGAGTCTTCGTCGAAAGAGTCTTCAATAGGAAAGTCAAATAACTTGAAGTCTTCGAAAGTTTCGTCAATTGTGTAAGGATTGATAGGAAGGTCGGGGCCCAGCAAAGTGCCAGCACTACCAAAGGAAGCACTCTGTAAGGCAAAAGTCATGTTGTAGTCACACGAATAGCACTTTGGGCTCTGCTGTCAATGCAATCGCAAAGCGTTTTAATGAAGAAATGCTTAATAACTATAAAAAACATTTTCAAATGCCTTTACTTGTGTTCACAGCACAGGTATCTTTGAACGGACCGAAGTTCAATAGGGTTTCAAAATTATAGTCATATTATTGTTTGTGTCTATAAAACCATTTCATAATCTAAGCGCTACTTAATGTTGAAGTTTTCACTTTTTATCAAATAATAGTGAAATTAATGCTAACTTTGGCTTTGGTTTACTTTGTTTGAAATATCCATTCATTTCAAACACTTGAGAATCGAGTTATCAGTGAAAAGCCAGTTAGAAGATCAGTTATATCTCTAATTGGGTGCTCATCTAAGGTGTATAGTATTGGTGGCAGCAATTTTTCACCTGATTATACCTGTTATCTCTTTTGACAAATCAATAGCACCCATAGGCACCGATAGTACCCTTGATCTACTTATTTATGAAACCAATTATACTTTGATTAATAAGTTCTGTCAATAAATACATTCTTTGCTAACTCTCTTCAAAGTACTTAATGTGAAAAAAGGTGATATCTGTGGCTAAGGGGGTGTTGGCGCCCATTGTAGGCAATTAGAGGACAACCAAATGTTTGAGTAATATTTGATTTAATTCAAAGCGATTGCTATTATTGAGTGAATATACAAACCTGTGGTTGAAGTAATATCATGGCTGAGTCCAATTTCAACGCCCTGTGCAATGTTGCCGACACGGTATCAATACCATGCACTTGGCCTCCAGTAGTGGTCGCCTTGTTTTGACAGTTTTGATAACAACAATAAGGGTTGTAATTATTGCTCACTGAAGAGTAGTTCCCGTAATCAAAACCGTCTGTTATAAACCTTTTGCTGTAATTGTATTTAATATCTAAAGAAAAATCAAATTATTTTAGAACTCCTTATCATTTGATTTGTTTGTTTGTATCACTTATTGATAACTCATTTCTTATAAGCTTTTATTGAAATCTTATGCAAAAATTGTGTTTTAAATTTGAATCGAATAAATATTTCTATGTTTTTATTCATTTTAATGCAAATGAATGTGAAATGAATTTATATAAAGATTTATAAAAAAAATAGTTTAATGTTTGTGTAGTTATTGTAAAAACGCGTTAAAGTTATTAAAACAAATAAATTGAATGAAAATATGCGCAAAAATGAAGATATTTTTATAATAACTGACGTCAGAATAATGCAGAATATATTTTGAGTTGTGCCTGAATATGTAATGCAAAGAATAGAACTGCAGTTATAATGAATAGAATAATGTCTGAAAACCCTGTGCTCTAAATGTGTGTCTGCAATGACGTACGGGAAGGGATGTATGAGAACAATCATAAGTGACGACACGTTTGGCACGCATTCACTATTGTCTGGCATTGCATCGATTCATCCGTTTCTTAGTTTCATTTGCGTCATAGTTAGGCATCACAAGTGGAGAGGGATGTGGAGAGGGATGAAAAGTGCACTGACAGAGGTGGGAGAGTGTGGCCGAGAGTGAAATTATCGATTTGTTCATTTACGTGACTCTCAGTCGGCATAAGAGTTATGTTATGTTTAACAAATCGATAAAAAATATTGAAAGTATAGTAAGGCTTACGACAAACACATCGTATGAAAGACAGACTCAATAATAATAAGGACACAAAACCTAAAAATAGAAACATCGATACAATTGTTTCATTGATAGATATTTTCTATTTTTATCAATTCATTACAATTGACAACTATTTTGATAAGAATTTGTCCAAAAATTATTGCATATAATATTTGTGAATCAATTTTGCATTCATTTAAAAGCAAAGTATTGAATGAAAATCTTTAAACTTGATATAAAAAAATTAAAACCAAAAATATTACAAATGTTTTGCAAAACAATATTTGATTTAAATTCTATTCATTGAATTCATTGAATAAAAGCAAATATTGGTTTCATTGAGAATTCAAAGAATGAAGAAATCAAATGAATTGGTTGTTAATGAAGATTACAATAGTTTTGATAATCAATGGAAGAATATTAGAGAAATAGATACAAAAAATGATAAAATTCTTTATGAATACCTGAACTGTTGTTACGATCCTTTGGATTCACTGAAGAGTTATGCCAAGAATATGACAATCTTTGGGGATAATCGAAATGAGGTGAAGATGAATATGATTGCGATGAGTGGACACGACTGGTTCGCAGGTCTGGTTGTGCCAGATTTGCAACACTTTATCATTAGAATTGTGACCACATTTATGACAATTGGATAACAGTTGTGATTGTGATGTTATGTCTCAGACAATGTTTGGCAGAGATCTGACACAACGCTTACCACGAGTTTAGTATATATTTGTTGGCTTATGTTCTCCAGTGATCGGTCTCTAAGACAACCCAACGTTTTTCGGACGTCAAACACAAGATTCTGACGTTTCGTGCGATCGATGCCAACATTATCACCCAATCAGAGCTACTCATTCTTTGTTCACATCCATCCACTAATTCATAGGCAGGTCTTGTCTGAGGAAACGTCAAAATTACGTCATTCACTACCAGAAGAATTAGTCCGAAAAACCACAAGACTTTTACACATAAAAAGCAAAAATCGATATTTTGTTTCAACGATTTTAATGCATTTTGTTATCGCTTATGAAGTCCTGTATTCGCTCATACAGTACAATACAGTGCTATAGTCTCTTAACAATACATTTATACAAATATAAAATTCATTAAAATTTATAATTCTTTGAAAATGTAGTTATTATTCACATTAAATATATAATAATTTTAACGCAAAAATTAATTGTTTCTTATATTATAAAAATTCCTAAAAGGATAAGAACAATGAATCTCATGATTTGACACCAAATGTTTATCACATTTAATGCACAGATATTACCGAAAAAGAAATTATATTTTTTATCAAAATATTATTATTTATTTAAGAGATATAAGGAATTAACAGAAAAAAGTTTTGATTAGATTAAGACTTAGAAAAAATTGTTGATTCAATGAAATGATTGCTTTATTATTCAATATTAATATTAATCAATAAAATGAAATAATTGTTTAAATACTCTTTTCAATGATTGATCACTTTTACAGATATTCTGTATTTAGTAAATCATTTGTTTATGGAATAATCAGAATATGAATCATTTAATTGTTTTAAGTGTTTCTCAAATATCTTTAATTGCATTCAAATTAATTAAATGTAATTATTTGTTAAATAAATAGTGCTTTTATTTCCAGATTATATGAAATACAGATTCTGTTAAATATTAATAGTAAATGAATTTATAAAAATCTTATCCTAAATGAGAAATCTTAAGAATTTTTGTGAATTTCAAATATTTCCAAACAATGTCATCAGTTCTTCGAAAGAATTTAGAAATGTGTTTAAATTTAGTTTTTTTTTTGTTAATTATTATTAGATATAAATTCAAACAATTATTTTTAGTTTTGAGTATTATATCCTTTTTGAAGATGTATTGAATGACGTCTATTCTGCACGAGAATCTGACGCAAGGTTTCATAACTTCGAGCACACATTGTATTTGCTATCATCTTATATAACATATTGAGAGAAATTTTAGTTATTTTTAGATTACTTAACACATAAAATGGCACTGAAATTGATTTTTCTCTTTCAAACATTAAGAGTAATAACAATGAATTATATTTTGAAAATCAATAGAAATGATCGTTATTTTCATTTCGTTTCGTGACTCTGAATATTAAAATTAGTTCATATGATTTGAATCACATATAAACATAAATACAGTATTTAATGACTTCATAGTATATTATGGCATGACTTGTGTTAATACCTATCCATAAATGAGATAAAAACAAATGTCTGAATATTTTATGTATAATTGAATTGACGCACAAATACGACACCAATCGATAGGCCATAAAAATGAATATCATTTCACTTTTGAATTATTTTCACATCAAATCTCTTGATAATCTCTTCACAAAAAACAGGTGCAAATTGTCTTCGAAGCGATTATTTGTAAGACATAAACCTTAAAACACTCTTTTCTGTATAACTCATGTGTTAACAGAAAAGTTCTCTATATATTCAGTGACAAATAATTATAATTTTTTGGATTAATATTATAAAGAAATAACAATTTTTGTATATTTTACAAAAATTTTATTGAATTATAATTTTGAATAAATACAAACAATAGAAGAGTTTTCTTATATTTTGTTACATTTTTAATAATTACAAAATATTATAAATATTTCAAAATTATTAATAAAAACAGAAAATAATTATTAATTGAAAATGAAACAAAAGCCTTACCTCAGGGTTATTTAAACGATATAATGCCTGTCTTTGAATGATTTTTCACTACATTATGCCTCACATCTCACATAAGCCCCACTATAATCAAGTTAATCAAAACTCTTGTTAATCCTCTCATTAGTTTCAATGCTGTCCTCATATAATGAACACAATTCTCATTAAATGAGAATTTTTAAAAAACAAAATTAGAAAATAATCGTTAGATTTAATACAAAAAACTTCACACAATAGAGGTTCACAAGAATCACATTAACTTAACATAACATCCCATCTCTGGTCTAACCAACAGTTGAATAGCTTGTCATATTGTAATCCTTATGTAATCCATGTCATTCTTCTCATTACAAATCATACAATCATTATTTGAATGAAAATTAAAATTTTATAAATCATTAAAATAATAAAAATCAACGAAAGTATAAAAATAATGTTATATAAAAATACATTAATATTAAAACTGATTTAAAAACTTATTTTATTGTCAATTAATTTATTGATTATTTTTGTAATAAAATAAATGTTTGTATTTTGAGTAAAAATATGTTAAATCATTGAAAACTTTATACATATAAATGAATGGCACATATAATGACATAATGTTTTTATGGCTTGAGATCACAAAATGAAAGAAACGAATAGAAGTTTTCGATGACTTTTTATACCCAAACACTGAAACATTACTTTTGAACTTTAAGGACCAATCGGTGCCAACATTTTTCGTACTTATTTTTGCTTAACATTGCATTCAATGCTTAATAACAGACGTCAAACGTCTCTCATATCCATAGAAACCTATTTTTGACAATTCGTTTGCGTCAGAGAATGTGAATAAAAACCAATTCTGGGAATGACGTCAAACAGAGCTTAACGTTATATAATAGAATACATTACAGAATATTCTGTGCTCTCAATGCAAACCCATTTCTATAGAGTGAATGCAAAGGCAAATAAAACACACAATTCTATCATCCAATCATTAGTTGACTATATTTTGTATTCAATTGATATATGAATTCTTGAAAAACAACAGAATATTGAAATCACAACACATTTAATTGCAATCATTTTTGGAAATAAAATAATTGCAAACAAAAAGCAATTGAAAAATATTTGTCAATTATTTTGAATAATAGATATTAAGTGAAAATAAAAACTTTTTGTTGTCATTGATATCATTAATATTTTTATTTGTTTCCTATAAATCACTCTTAAATATTGAGATCAATATTTAAACTAATATTGAAAGCAAAATGAGTGCAAAAAAACAATTTCAAAGTACACATAATTTCTAACTAATCCGGGTGTTATCATAAGATTATTCCAGGTATTCATTTATACAATAAATTCTGTATATTCTATAATAGCCAGACAGTCCTATAATACACAGACAGTCTGTGATAGACTCTGTGTTGTCTGAAGAGCAAAGACGACAAGTCTTGACATCTGTTGACAAAGCATTGAATTAAAGCCAAAAATCATATGATTTTTGTTTGCATTGTCTTTGGATTGCGTTTTCATTGAAAACATGTCAACAATTCATGTGATGTTAAAATGGTTTAAGTGTTGACTAAACTCAAGACATGACTCAAAACACATCCAATTTGTCAAAAGATGAGCCCAATCGGGACCTGCCTTTCCGTCGGGTGCGAAGAGCACTCAACCGTATTATTGATATTTCAATCCCATTTCATCTGAAAGCCATTGAAAGACATAAACAACTCATTGAAAGAGTATTGAAATCATTGACTATTTTGACAAACATTTTATGACATTCTTCTCGTCATTGCATAGTATCGTCAAAACCAAGATTGGGATCAGTTATTGAAGGAACAGATAAGTGGTTTACAAACCGTGCGAAGACTGAAGTCGGACTTAAGAGAATTGGAACAATTGGGACATCAATTATCACCTGAAGAGATACAAACCGACCAACAAATGCTTTGCCAAAAGATTGTCTCAATTGAAACCAATGTCTGTTCTGTTGTCCAACAGTTCATTGACTCGAATCAAGACTTAAAGAACCCATTGATTGGTTTGGATGTGACTAACGATCAAAACAATTGTGAAGACAAACAAAACAATGAAATTGACAACAATTTGCAAATTATGGCACAAATTGATGACCAAAAGACGACTTTGATTTCATGGCAGACACTGAAGAAAGAGTTGATTGATTTGAATGATATGTTTAACACAATTAGGTCTACACTTATGGCAAGTATTGATGTATTCATTGATTTTGTGCTCATTATTGAATTGAATGCAAATTAGGGCCAAAAAGAAGTGGTGAACCGAATAGAAGATAATATCGGTGTCGCTCACGAAGACGTTGTCATTGGAACACAACATCTCTCAAAGGTATCCATTGTTTGTCATTTGATTGTATTCTTTGATATTTAATTGAATCCATTGAAGGCGTCGTTATTAAAGTCCACTTTCGTGCCCCTAACGGCAGGACTGGTGTCAGGGGCTGTGTTTGGCCCCATCGGAATGTTAGCCGGGTTCAAGTTCTCTGGAATCGCCACAGCCATCGGTGGCTCTATTATAGGCTATTCCGGAATGAAATTCATTCAAAAGAAATCCATTTCTTCGGATGAAATAGAATTAGTCGAAAGTGAAGAACAAAAGATTAATCAAAAGAAAGACAAATGAATCGATATTTTGAATATTTCAAACATTCTTTGAGCGCTGGTATGGTATATACGGTAATACCTTTCCATTCAAAACCATATGTTGTCTCTTGTGATAGAGTTCTTCAAATGTAGTCAAATGTAAATAATATTTATTTAATTAATTTATTTTGTAATAAATTGAACGAAATATATATTGAAATCCAAATTGAATTTCATTAAAATTTTTACAATTATTTTGAATATATTTATTTATAGTTATTTTTAATATTTATTAATGTTTTTAATAATTAATAAATATATTGAACGAGAAAACATTGACTGAAATAAGACTGACTTTTGTTGATAAAGGCATTGAATGAAAGGTCAAACTCTGTATGAAATCGATTGAATTGAAAATGATTTCATAATTATATGTATTATTATATGTATTATAATTAAGTTGAAAAACATTTGCAAAAATATTTTCCAAATCTCGTGAAGGGATTTAGTATTGAAATTAATTTATTCTCGAATTGATTTTCAGTGAATTTGCATAAAAAGTGTTTAATAATCCGATCATAACTTTAATAATTAATGAGTTTGTTATGTATGAAAGCTCTGTATGAAAGTCAATGTTCTCATAGGTTTAGGATTATTGTAAATATAATGAAAGGAATGACTATTTCATTGCATTCATATCTATTGGAAATATTTTATAATTTAAAAATATTTTAATTTAACGAAAATAATTTCATTCCGAAACTAAAGCTCTTATTATTTTGATTAAAAAGTCCTCTAAGTCGACATGAGTGCCTATAATGAACAAGGTGAGATTGACGCATTTGTTCACTACAGAATATTCATTAAAAATTGCATTTTATTCAAGAAATATATAAATAAAATAATTTTTTATTGAAATGAATTGTATTTTTCAATAGAGAGCGTCAAAGTCGAGACAATAGAGTTTTCTCTCAATATTATTGAAGAAATTTATTCATAGAATTGTTGTCAAAATGTTTCTCTAATTCATTAAATGACTTCAATTTTGAAAAGCTTTTGACTTTGAATTGATTACAAAAAGATGTTTTTGTTATTATGCTTACTAAAGATATTCAAATAGTGTTCAAGGTGGTTTGAATATCAAAATGTATTTGGCTTTAAAATTCATTCAAATCCTTTCACTGCTGTATAGGATGTTCACTATAGAGGTAATGCAGTGTATGTTATCTGAATCTATAGCACAAAAAAGAGATTAAGACTTCATTTGAAAAATATTTATAAAAAAAACTTAAAAACTTGTCATAAAGTGATAATTGAATGAAAAGTGATGACAAAGTGATGATAAAGAGAGTAATTTGTTTGTATTTATAGCTTAATGTTGTTCTAACCAATTATTCGGAACCGTTTCCGTGACTACAATCTTCATTAGCATAAATAGAGACCAAAACTTTCAGACAATCATTGCTTTCAAACCTTTTAATCCATTGACCAAAAAATAGGACATAATATGTTTGAGACTTAATATCAATACTCGAAATACAATAAGATCTTTGTCTAACACCTAAACTATGGCTTCATTTTATTTATCATTAATTTTAATGGAAATTTTGAATATTTGTTCAGTTTATTGTGATTTTGATTGTTTGATTGACCGAAATAAGGGGTTTGAAGACCAGAAAAATATATATCAATGTAAAGACAATCAGAAGTGTTGTGTTGAGTATGCGATGCCTTCGTGTTGTAATAGTAAACCTATTCTTCAAATAATGTAAGATTTTATTAATATATATTTAAATGTATTGACATTATTGATAGTAATACACAAAGGCCTAGACATTTGAGACTGGCCTATAGGGCCAGCCAATGGGTTTGGAGCCGATGTGTATGACTATTAATAATTATTGAACAGTAAGGAACAGCTATCGATTTGGAGCACATTATTCGCTATCCTCTTCATAATAGCCCTAACACTCTATTGCAAGAAAAAAGATTTACATATTATTAAAAAAATTACCGAATGTTTGATATTGTGTTGTTGTGGTCGACGAACGGAAAACAGTGAAGTCGAGGGAACGACAATCGAAACCAGAGTTGAAGACGAATCCAGAGTTTGATTGAAAGTAAGCATTCATTGAATCTATACTCAAATAATATAATATTCATTATTTTTGTTATATTTTCGTCAAAATATAGGTTTTTGAATACATTGCAAAACAAACAATACTTTCGACTCAATACATATATATTAAGAATTTTAATCTTTTTTATTCAAAACTTTAATTAAGTTTTAAAATAAATTAAGTCATGAAAAGAAAATCTCTTTAAAACAGAATATTATTGTATAAAATAATGTGAAAAATGCACTTTTATATCAAGAATCGGTTCAATAATTTATTTCATATATAGTTTTTGACATTAGAGACAATGTCTTCGTTTTCAATGACAGGGAACATATCGTCTAATTATAGTTATAATTAATTATATATTTTTAATACAAATAATAAAATATAAACAAAACTATTGTTAACATTCTGTTCAATGAATATAAATTGAATATAATATCATTAAAATATTTGTCAAAGCATTTGAGAAGACATTAATAACTTAATAGAGATATGAAATGCAGTGAAAACTCTGTGAAAATATTTTATGAGAACTGTTTTGAAGGAGTGAAGGAGTCGTCCTTTAAATAACATAACTCTTATGTGAGACTCAATATTGAGTTCTAGAGAGAGAAAGAGTGAGTGAGTGAGAAAGAGGGGAGAGAGAGAGAGAGAGAGAGAGAGAGAGAGAGAGAGAGAATCTATATTAATAACAGCACCTGTTTTGAAAATTCTGTTGTTTTTTCATTTTGAAAATATCTTTAAATTAGAATTTCTTTTGTATTTCAAGAAAAAACATTAAAAAGTTATTCTTAAAAAAGTTGTTTAAATAAAAGTTATTTTCAATTAATATTTTAAATGACATATTGTTTGAGAGCTATATTGAAAGAAATGAAATGAAATCATAATATAATTGAAAAGTTATAACTCTTTTGTGATCTCAAGTAATATAAGCAAAAAATAAAAAGGATTTCTTCTCGAGAAAGATATGAGAAAATTGCAATAAACTGTTCTATACATAAAAGTAGTATTACTTTCAGTGAAAAAAAATAAAATCTATAAAAATATGAGTTCTTTTGAGCGAAAATATATTTTCAAGTTTTTCACAAACAAACACAACTTTCCAATTGTCTGACAATCCTTTTAAGTGTTTCCTAATATATATTCACAATTCGTCTCAAATATTTCTTTAATTTTTAATGAAAAACACTTTTTTGAATTCAAATGAAATGATTCTGAAAACCATACAAACCCTCTCAACCACTGGACAAATGGATCACTCCTTTAAGACATATTCATCTGAAAAAACGATTATTTTTTATACTGAAAATATGTATTGTATTTGTATTGACTGAAAATATACAAAACTTATAACAAATTATTTGTTCTTTTAAATAAAAAATAAGTAAAATGTTTGTATTTTCAGATAAAGTTCATTAAAATTATAATTAATTAATATTATTCAAAACAAAATGAATAGTAATTTATTCAAACCATTCGAGAAATTTCTGTCAAATTGTAATTTGAAATTTCTATGAAAATTCGTAAACATTCTTGAATTTTGGGAATCACTGCTTAAATGATGTCTTCATTTCATTTAATTTCATAAACGAAATCCCATAACAATACCTGACCTTTGGTTTGCTATTGCTATAAAATCGATAGCTTTATTGCGATAAAATCTTTAAAAAATTGAAAGTTTTGTTAACATTTTATTTACTTTTTTATTGAAATTTTCTACAGATATTTGATTTTGTCAACTCTTCAAATGGTCTCAACTCTACATTAAATTCAATCAATAGTTTTATTTGAAATTCATTTATAATTTCAGTGATATTTTCTTTGATGTAAATCTCTATTTCCCAATAGATTTAATTTTGTACTTTATTTGAATGTTTAAGAATGAACTCAAATGAAGAAAACATTAGATTTTGTTAATTTTAAGCATTTTTTCAAAACATATTTTATTATTCATTTTATAAAAATGAGATTTTGTTATGAATTTTGTAAACAGTATTGAATTGTTCGAAGAATTAGACAAAAAAGTGAATATATATCGAATTTTGCAAACATTTTTCGTTATCCTCAATAAGTGATACCAGAGTTATGCCATTAATAGAAGAATTCTTCAAATGTTTTGCAATTATTCTTCACTTTTGTTCACATTTGAATGAATTCATTCTTGTAATAAAAGCAAAGTCTTTGTGAAAGTTCAATGAAATTGAAAGTGAAAGAAATGCAAATAAAAAGAGTTATAGTTTTTGCATAACATATGAAACTATAGGAATAAAAAGACAATAAATTGACTCTAGTTTGGAGACTAACAGAAGAAAGTCTGTAATAAGTAGTCATTAGTCCGAAAACCCTCGGCTTCGGTCTAGAGAGCAGAGGCCTCAAAAATGGCTGGTTTTGGACTCTATATATTCTGTGAACATATTTTTAAAAAATTTATTTAAAATATTGTTTTTGCGTACATTTCATACATATCTATAAACACAATTACACATAAAATTGATTTGTAAGGGGACGTGAGATCAGGGGCTGGTTTTGTTTCGCTCGAGAAGACGCTGTGTCTGTCGTATGCGAGCGAATGACCCCAATTGTCGTCACAATACGTATGTGTGTTTATGTCCAGACTCTTTGACCAGACGTTAGACAAACGATATTCAATCCAATCGTTCGTATCATTTGTCCAACGCTTAAGTCTTTTCAATGCTTTGCTTTTCGTGTATTTATATGTTTGGTCGAAGACATGAATCGGACTTCGCTTCTGGCAAATGGTGTCGGATTGCGTCGGTAGCATATCTTACCTGAATCTATGGAGGTGTTTGACTCCCATAGCTTAGAAAGGGTGGGGTTTAATAAAGTTGGTTTTGTGTGTAGAGATCAAGGGGTCAAAAGATATTCCATTTTAAATTTCCGAGTTTTATTAAGAGAAGCTTTGGTTCACTCCATAGGGATACAAGTTGCGGGTTGGGTTGGGTTGGGTTGGGTTG
>JAQIXR010000261.1:0-36082 GCA_034700825.1 Quadroppia sp. Gr-Ori-00064 | reverse complement strand
AGAGAGAGAGAGAGAGAGAGAGAGACTGAAAGACAAATAGGATTTAGTGATACTTGACTTGAATTTCATTTAAAGTATTTAAGACAAAACAATCGATTCTTTAATATTTTTTATCAATAAAAATAAAATCATTTTCAGGTTCAGTGAGTCTTTCAAATGAAAAATTTATATATTTTCTGTCAATTCTATAATTGAATTATTGTGCAGTCATTCTATGGACAGGATATAAGTTGTAGTCATTTCATTGAATTATACAATGACTAAAACTATATGTTTTTCACAAAAGTTTTTTATTTTAAAATAGATTTAATTTTATTAAAAAATTTGAATTCAAGTCATTGAACACCAAAAGAGAAATTTGGAAATTTATTCAAAATATTCTCCAAGAATTTGTTTGATTTTGTAGTTCTAAGTGAAGATCAATAGGAATGGTGTGATCATAAAGAAAAATACAGTTCCTAATCGATTAATACAGATTTCAGTGAAGGTTTGCTCTATTCTGTGCTATATTTATATATATTTACCGATTCTCTTCTCTCTGGCAGAACCTAACCATTCTGTAGTTCATAGCACCGTCTGTTCACAGCACAGACAGTTCATCCCTCAGAGGCGTACTTAATAAGGACATTAGAGAGGGACAAGTTTTAGCCATTCGGTGAACATGTTTGCTATGCTATAACTGTAAGGTATGTCTTCATGTCTTCACTTATTTATACCTCCAATACATTCATCGATGTATAAGTGATGACATTTTCTCCAATTTCTCTCAATATTTGACATTTTTATCATTTTTTTCTCAATTATCTAAAGATTAAATGATATTTCAAAACAATTTGACACGACTTCAAAACTTGGAATTAAAGTCGATTGCTTTGATGTAAACTTAATCTTAAAATGACTTAATATTAGAGCAATTCATCAAAACTTTTAGAAATATTTCAATAATACTAACATTTTTCTCCACTTTCTCTATAATAACCCAAAATCAAATCAATATTTTTTTTACAATCTTATAAATTCTGTATATTTTTAATGAAAAAAACATTATTATAAAAACCGATGAAAAGATTGAGCAAATAAATCGAAGGGGGATTAAGGGGTAATGTCTATTTATTTGCAAATTCATTCGACTTAAACGATTGATAAAAATATAAATTTTTCTAATGATATGGTTTTTGTGACTCAAATGTGTTGAGCCATAACTCATGTCTATAGAGGACAGGAGTGAAGTGTCTCCAAAACATTGATAACATTTACGGAAAGACTATTAAATCGTTTGAAACACTACTCTATAGTATATTCTCTGAAGACTACTCACAATCATTTGGATTCTTTGGATTCTTTTTCATCGTTTGTTTTGTCGTTTTCAAAGCATCTGAATTTGAATTGCGATAAAGCCATGGATTTCGTTGACTGTCATTGTTATTGTGTCGGAGATTTTGTTCAGTGATGCCTGAGATGGTAGAGTTGGGGCCACCAAATGATGGCTCAATCTGTGCCGTATTGACAGTGCCTTTCCTGACATTGAAATCATTATGTGGTGGGGCTGTGCTATTGACCACATTGGTCGGGGTCTCAATGCCTACGTTCACGTATTTGGTGACTGAAAGCAAAGAAAAACAATTATAAAACTAAGCAAACGTTAAGCGAAAGAAATATAAATAAATGTTTCATTTGTTTGAATGAATGAATTATTTCATTAATTGATTTCATTCACTAATAATACACTTGAGATCAATATTGTTGAACAGCAAACATGTTATTGTGTTAACAACAATCACATCACAGTTTGGCTTCAAATCAGATTAAGTAGAGTTTAAATGAAACAATATTTGCATTAAATGCAAAATCAATGCAAAACTCAAACTAAATCTTAACGAAATTATTTCAATTAATACAAAATTATAAAAAATGTTTTTAATATTCATTTAAAATTTATTCCTAAAAATAAAACATTTAATAAATATTGAAAATTATTTTGACTTTTGTCTACACATTGTTTGGATTTGCTTTGAATCAAACATTTGTTTTATATATCAATAATATTCTCATTTTATGTTTGAAATGACTGAATGAAAGTATGTTTTTGATGTCAAATATTGATTCAAAATAATTAAACTTTTAGACGATATTTGTTTTGAATATAATTAGCTTTAATGATATCATAAAAATAATTGTTTGCATTCGTTCATACATTTCTGATTTGTTAAACGATTTAAAGAATTTATATGTTTTTTCACTTAAGTAAATCAATGACAATTTCAGTATACTTTTAGGCGATTAAGTCTTTTGTAATGTTTTAATGAAATATTTTACGCCAAATCAAAGCGTAAAATAAATGTTAAAAATATTTTAAAATAATTTTTGATTGAATTTCTTATATATGGAAAATATTTTATAAAACGACAAATGTTTGCAAAAATAAATATTTCTTTGAATATTCAAACTAACAATTAATTTATTGCCGGCAAAAGGGTTTTCTCACACATGATTACTAGCCATAAAACCTCCCTTGGTAAGTCAATTTCAAAGTTGGCTAACTCTTGAATTTAGCGGTCAATTAAAGACAATTGTAAAGCATTTCAGTCTATTGTTTCAACCAATCAAACACTAGTCTAACAAAATATAATTAATTTGTAATAAATTTTATAAAAGTTATCAAAACTTAATATAATATAAAACCGATAATAAACATATGAATCGATTTTGGAATTTTAAAGAATATTATTTCATGTCATCAAAGGTTTGATACAATTATTGCATTAAAAGTGTAAAAAGTGTCGGAATTTAAATCATATTTAAAAATAATATATTTTTCAATCAATTTTATGATGCTTTGAATATAGCAAACAATAAATGTTTATTTTATTTAAGAATAGAAAAAATTTGAATAATTTTTCAATATATTTGCAAAATTTCTTTTCGACTTTTATTTTGCATTTTGTTTTGTTTCAATGAAAACAATTTCTCCAAAAAGAAGATATAATATAAAAAAATTCATTTAAAGGAAAATAAATAAAATATTATAAGAAAATACATTTCATTCAATTTATATACATTTTTATATTGAATAATATTTTAAAACTATAAATGAAATCTAAATGTATTTGTAATGAAAAAAATGCACAAATGATTCAAAATATACAAAGCTTTCAATTCTGTGAATTTTAGAGAAAAAATTCTTTAAATTAAATTATAAAAAATATTTTTGTATAATAGAAATCATTGTATAATATTATCTTGGTCTAATTTGCAATCAAACTTTCATGAATACAATTTAGAATCATATTATAAATTGATCTTGGTGAAACACGTGCTTTGAATGTATTCGAAAAGTTCTAAAAAACATATAATTTATTGAATTAATTTAATTGTAAAACAAATACGAAATAAAAAACAGTTTTTGTTTTGAAAATTTCAGATAAATTTAAATATTTTATTAAAAGTAAATTCTATAACAAAATAATAAAATTGCAAATTTTGATCAAAATATTTAAGTTTTATTTCTATAGTCTTATCTTATATACCATTTTGGGAATACTTTACAAAAGTTTTGTAAAATTTTTTAAAATAGAAGAAAAAATGATAGATATTATAGCATTTGATAGCTTGGAATTTATCAGAATTTATGTTCAATTTGAGATCATTTCAAAAAACAAATTTAAATACATTTTTGATGTAATGTTTTTCAGTAAAAATATTGTTTGAAAACAAATTTCAAAAATCATAAGAAATATACAAACATTGAAACGATTGAGGTTTTAATGATTAAACAAATTTACTGAAACACAAATACAGTAAATGTGTTTGAATTGCCTCTAATATACACCTGTAAAACGAAATCAATGAATTCGTTAATGTCTGGGTCTATAAGGCCTGGACTTACAGTATATAATAGAAACCTTTTGTGAGATTAAATGAAATCTTATAATTGAATGAATCGATTGAAATATGTTTTAAATTCATATTTATTCACGAATTGAATTCATAAAAGTTTTCACAAAATTAAAGTTTTATTACTAAAAACATACTTATATTCAATGAATTCATTTCTGTATATAAAAAGCTAATAGAAAATAATGACAAAAATCAAATGGTGTTTGAATTCACACTCCATTATATTCAATATATTCTAACAAATGGTTTTTTTTGTCAAATGAATAGAATTTCAAAACTGTATTTGAAAATAATGTCAAAATATTCACTATTTTATGATTCAATTTATAAATTATAGACACATTGTATGGAAATTATTTTGAAATCTCAATCTTTTAAACAATATTTTGCTTTTTAAGTAATGGTCTCTTTTTTACTCTATTATATGAAAGTGATTTATATGATATGAATTGAATTGAATGTTCTTGTTCACATTAGAATACATTTGCAGTTAATTGCAATCAATATTCATTTCTTAGACATTAATTATTTCGCTTTTGTTTAATTTGACACAAATTTCGTAAAATGTAATAAATTTTAGTTATTAACAAAAACATAAATTAATGAAAAACCAAATAATTATTGTATTTATTAATAAATAATTTTAAATATTATAAACGTTTTGTAAGTCATAAACAAAACAATAGAAATGAGTGAATATTTGCCGTTCAATAATTGACTCAACTTATAATCTGGGTATTGATGTGAGAATATCATACATACCAAGGTAAGTACTGGTTCCGGTTAAGATGAAAAGCACTTTAAGCGCGTCCAACATTTTGTCGTTTATTACTAATTATTATTGAATTTATTGAACACTCTATTCGTCTAAACTCTAATGGATTTAACATTTACTCTACAAATAGATTAAAATGTATTTGAAATAATATTAAATTGATTTCACTTTGAATTTATTATTACAACAAAATCAAAACTAACAAAAAGTTTCAATTCATGGATAAGAAAGTTATGTGAATTTGAGACCAATTATAATAAGATTATAACGACATTCACAAAAAGGATAAAAAGTAGCAAAAATTTAATATATATTCAATGCATTCAATGACAGATAGATTCTTATCAAACACTTGAATAACTGTGCCTTCAGTTCACGAGTCTTTGCTTTGAACATCAATTTTGAGAAAAGACACAAACCTTAAGCAAACACAATATAAAGAAAAAGACGAAAACTTTTTATATTTATATCATTTAATAAATAAAATTCAAATTATTCACAAAAAAAAACAGAAATTAAGAAAACTTTTATAGTTTTCAACGCTTTTGATAAAAGATTTCAATAAAATGTACACTCATTTGAAAAATATGAAAAAATCTTTAAATGAATTGTAATTCAAGCGAATAATGACTTTCATTACTAATAGATGTGAGATATTATCGAATCATATGATCTTCAATACAATGGACAGTCAAGTGCCGGAGCATTGGATATACAGAGCACACAATCGGTCAGAACTAATGGTATGAGAAATGGTCTGCTTTTAATACAATGTTCTTCTGACCAAATAATGCAAACATTGAGAGCACTATATATACAATGTTTTTGAATTCTCGCGAAAGACCAGATCAAAGCACTGGTAGATCTATGTTTACTATGAAGAAACTTTTATGATATTCATGCGCAACACGAGCACCGATAGGTTTTCTCCATCTCTTATGAAATATTATCAACACAACTGTTCAGTCTATGGCAGTCGAAGATCTCGAAGTCGAAGATCTTATTAATGACAGCCATTTTAAGAAGAGTTGAGTCATTGAAATGTGAAGTCAAATAGTTTATGGTGTGAGGAAAGTCGTACAAAGGGAACAGTAGTTAGAATGTCAAGGGTTGGGCCTCAGAGAACGCCGCCGTTTGCATGGATTGCAAAGAACATTATTAATTGAATTTTCGTTCAAATATTTTTGACTGAAATTCAAACACAAATTAATTATTATTTTGAATGAATTGTTGAAATAATTCTACAATTAATAAATCAAAATTCATTTTCAAATATCTTTTCTTCAAATTTAATATTAAGCCTAAAATGAGTATTAAAACCATTTTTATTGTTATTTCTGTTCTGTATTTAGTCATACATTCAATAATAAAATGAAATCAATTATAATTAAAGAGATATTAAAATAATTGAATATTTTGTTCATTTATTCGAAAATATGCCAAATCTTGAAGTTCTTGAAGTGGTTTAAGAGCTCTTTTCATCCATTTTGATAGCGATCTGAAGAACAATTCAATTAAATTCTGTATTAAATTAAGAGAATATTCTTTCAAATTCAATACCGATTTGATTTCGTAATACTCGTGAAGACCGTCTTCGCCGTTCTCACGACCAAACCCTGACTGCTTGAAACCACCGAATGGCACCTGTGCTGACAGTGCAAGGAATGTGTTTATCCAAATAGACCCGGACTGTACTTGTTGTGCAAATGTCATCGCTTTGTCAATGTCTTGAGTGAAGACACCGGCGGCCAAACCATAGTCGGTTTTATTGCACCGTTCGATCACCTCATCCATTGTCTTGAACTTGAAGATGGACTGAACGGGTCCGAAGATCTCCTCCTTTGCTATTGTCATGTCGTCCGTCACGTCTGAAAACCTATATATCATTGGAATAGCCATTAAATGATTGCTTTTATGCAAGGAATGTGTCATTCAATACACCGTGGGTTGAATAAAGTATCCCTTAGTCCCGAATCTCTGGCCCCCAGCCTTAAGACACGCGCCTTCCTTACGACCGATATCAATGAGTGCCATAATCTTCTGGAACTGTTCCTCATCTATCTGTGAGCCCTGTTCTGTCTTGGGGTCAGTCGGGTCGCCAACCACTCGCTTTATGGCCAAATCGGTGGACATTTTCACAAACTTATCGTAAATCGACTCCTGGACAAAGAGTCGCGAAGAGGCACAACAACACTGACCCTGGTTTAGGAACACAGTCGCGTGCTATCAGTGAATAGAATATACAAAAATCAAAAATTGTTTTTCAAAAGATTTGAAAACTTTAAACACGTTTAAAACTTGTGACAACACTCACAGCAGTCATGACCGCCGCCTCCAGGTTTGCGTCGTCGAAGACAACAAGTGGTGACTTTCCTCCCATTTCAAGGGTCACTCTCTTGCAGGTGGACTTTCCTGCCGCCGACTGGATTATTTTGCCCACTTCTAACGATCCGGTGAACGCGATCTTATCGACATGCAAGTGCTCAGTCAGGGCAGCACCTGCTGTTGGGCCATAGCCGGGCACCACATTCACAACCCCCGGAGGAAAGCCCGCCTCTTTGACAAGACTTGCCATATATAGAGCTGTCAAAGGAGTCTGAATTCATATAGAAATAAATTAATAACCTCTCAAATATAATGTCCATCACCTGTTCGGCCGGTTTGACCACAACTGTGTTACCCGTGGCTAATGCCGGCCCTATTTTCCATGACATCATATATAGGGGGAAATTCCACTAAAATACAAATAGGTTTAAATGAATACAGTGTTTGTGAATGGATTGAATGCTAACCGGAATTATTTGACCGCAAACACCGATGGGTTCGATGCGAGTGAAAGCGAAAACCTGACCGTCGGCTGGAATGGTCTTCCCGTGCACTTTGTCTGCCCAACCGGCGTAATAGCGTAGGGAATCGATGGCCGCATTCATATCCCATAAAGCGTTCGCAAATGGCTTTCCATTGTCGAGCACCTCTAGACTGGCCAAGTAGTCGATATCGCGCGCCACCAAATCGGCTAATCTGAAGAGCAAACGACCCCTCTCTGAGGCATCGATTGTTCTCCAAACAGATCCCTATTATTGAAAGCAATCGTTGAATGAAAAACAAGTTTATGTAGACATGAATGGAGTGAATGACAGACCCTTTTGAACGCATTTCTTGCAGCGATCACAGCCTTATCGATGTCTGCTTTGTCTCCTTCTTGTACTCTTGCGATCACTTCACCCGTCGATGGATTTCTCGTCTCAAATGTCTTTCCACTCAAAGAATTCACAAATTCATTGTTAATGAATATCTATTAATTCAAACATATTTTCATTAATATAAAAGTCTTTAAATTGTTTGAAACAACTCTTATATAATATATTAAATGAATTCATAAAATGTTAAATAATTTTAGAGAAATAAAAGATTATTAACAAATATCACAAAATTTAAGAACAATTGTATTTGGATACAAGAAAAACTGATATTCTCACCTGGGTGTATTTAACACTAGGATTCTTGATAACTCCCATTGTTTTAAATAACTTTTAATAAGTTTAGCTTTTTTTAGAAAAATATTTTTTTCAAAATTTTGAAACTGTTTGAGACGAGAGTGAAGTTTTTGCACAGAGTTGTCTAGACTGGGGCACAGTTAGCTCTATGAGGAGATTCTGTTCGTTCCACTCCTACTTATATGATGAAGGTTACTTTTCCTTCCAGCCAACCATACATTACGACTGTCCTCATGTAGAACGAACTCATATAAACTCATTTACAGTAAGATATTAGCAATGAATTGAAACAAGTGTTCAATTGTTATGACTTATTAACGACAATCTAATCGAAATCATGTCATAATTGTTGTCTTTTTTAGCTAATTGTACAGTAAATCTCAAATGCAGTACATTTTGCGATGCTTTGTATGGCACTGTATGGGAATGTATGGCACTGTATGTAAAGGCACTGTTTTGTCACTCATTGTAGTAATGAATATTCGATGTCAAGGCTATATTCATGAGTGTAATGACTTGACAGTGGATTCAACTGAATTGTCAAAGCCATAACACGTGATATGATATGCATTTGAGTTATTAATTGAGTTTAGGATTTGATTCAATGATGAGATGATTGCAAATTGAATAGACATTAGATTTCAGTTATGAGAATGTAGTGAAATAGTCGTTAAGACTTTTGGCATTTCTCTCATCACTAGAGGACTAGTGGAACGAGACTTTCATTACGCGAACAAATATTTTCTAATTTAAGTTTTGCTAAATATATTGAAAAGTAATTATTATAACTGACGGAGAATTCAAGAATTTCTCTGAAAATACTTTCAAAACAACTGCTCAACTTTGAAGGAAAGTCTACTCTAGAAGTCATTACAGTATAACGAATTAGTATATCATATAATATTTGAATATTTGAGTAATATTTGAATAATATTTCATTTCATACAATGAGAGCTCAAAAGTTAAGATATATTTATCACAATTTTAGTCGATTTGATTGCATTTGATTGGGTTTGATGTGAAAGGAAATTATGAATCAAATGCACAGTAATGTTATATAATATAAATAACTGTATTGTAATATCAGATAAATTTTTGTTGTTTTGATTCACTTTTATCACAAAAAAAAGATTAAATTCTAATAATATTAGACAATAAATTTGATTATTATTTAATTTATTACTTTTTAGTTAAGAAATTAAATTATTATTAGAAAAACATTTTTCTATATATAATACTATGTTATCTCATATTAAAAATAACATTCATGTAATGAAAGCATATATTCTTCAAAAGAATTCATTAAAACCATAGAGACTTTAAATTAATTATAACCAACAAAACGACTACTGTTTTCAAAATATATAATGTTAGCAATAATTATAAATATTTTACTTTAAGATTATATTATATTTAGAAAACTTGTATTAAACTAACAATAGCAGAAACTGTGATCAAGGTTATTTAATTATAACATAGTTCAGTGAAGGGCACAAATGAAAATGGAGATAGAAAAATATCTATAATTTTTTTATATACCCCTTTATCAGGGGTTGTTTATCATCAAAAGCCAGTACTCTTTTGTACACATTTTTCATTATTTTCATTATCTGTTAAATTATTTCCTTTAATAATATGTTATGTTTGTTGTGAATGTTTTTGAACATCACTCAGAGGTTTAAAAATGTTTATGAATTGCATCTCTAGAGACTAGAGGCCTAATGCCTAATATGCTCTTCGCTGATATAGTCGATAATTTTATAATAGAAAAGACAAACAACTTTTTAATGAGTCAAATGAATGTCAATTAACGAAAACTTTTATATCAAATGCAAACGAATGATAATTGTATTCATAGATGATTTAAATCATTTATAAGCCCCTGATTTTATATATCAATTATTGATAAGGGGTAGAAAAATGTGTTAAAATGACCTTTTGATTTTGATTTGAGAACTTTAGATCACTTTATTAGGTATGGCTTTTATCATACTTTTGTTTCAGTGTTTATTTATAAACTAATTGAACACAAATTTAATTACTTATTTAATTAGTTATTTGTTTAATTAAATTATTATTCATTTAATTGTTTTTAACAATTAATTCTTAATAATTGCATTCAAACAACACATTTACTGTAATTGTTTGATACATAGACCCAAAGGATGTGACTTTAGTGAAGAACTCAATGAATGTTATAATTGTTTAATAAATATAAATTTAATGAAAAAATAAAATAATTAAAAAATCCATTTAATGCTCAAAATGTTAGTAGAAATCAATATTTAATTTCAATTTTCAATTAGAATAACAAATATTTTAAACAATTGTTTCGTATAAACATTTCAGAAAATAATGATTTTTGTAAATATTTTTCATATTTTGTGTATTTTTATTTATTTTTAATATTTCTAAAAACTTCTCAAATGTTTTATTCGTTGCATTTGACTAACGATAAGAAAATATAATAATTGAAAAATAAGTTAAAAATAATTATATTAATATTCATTGCTATCAACAAATCCTTGAATACTAATAGCGATGTCTATTGTGTGACAAATAATCAATTCTTGACTTTTATGTTATATTTGATTCAATTAAAATCAAATAAATTGATAACAGTTTTGAATGTTTTGCATCAAAAACATGAATATTTCAAATGAAAATGTTCTCAAACTATGATATATTAACTCATCATTTATTACATGTTTTCTTCGGTTAAGTACAAAATAGTACATAAGCTGTGCATAACTGTTATCAAAGTTATCTTGGTCATCAACAACCAATACTTGTGCACAAAATATGAGTTTATAACTGAAGATATTATTGAAGGCCATTTCATTCCATTCAATGCCACAGAAGTGATGAATAACTATTGAAATAAAAAAATTGTTTCAATTGATAGCAATTGAATGAATGAGAGATTAATTGAATACTTATTGACATAAAAGTTGTATTCAATTGAAAACAATTACATATCAATAATCGATTATCACATCCAACACTAATGGTCAAGTGTTGGCGCATTGGTGACAGTGAGCCCAGAGATGAGGCCGAGAGGAATAGTGAACGCCATCTGAATCCTCCACAATATATCAGTTTAGATGAGTTGAGACAAAAAACGGGTGTTTTGTACGAATCGGTAATTGTTTTGAAATTTTTGAACAAATAATAAAATATGAAATTATTTTCAGATAAATGTCGAAGAATTTCAATCTCAGGAACAGGTGGTCCATATGTTTGCCAAACGGGGATTCAGTACTTCTGACTGTATAGACATTGACGCCAATAGTTTGGCCCAAAATCGCCAAAAACTATTGGCTTTCTATACGGAACACCTCCACAGTGAGGATGAGATACGTCTGGTGCTCAATGGGTTCGCCTATTTTGATGTGAGAGATGCCAACAATCACTGGATTCGCATTTTAGTAGAAAAGGGTGACCTTATTGTGGTTCCGGCGGGTATTTACCACAGATTCACACTCGACAAGAATAACACAATCAAATTGTTTCGGGTGTTCGGCACAAACACAACTAACTGGGAGGCCATCAACCGACCGGCCGACTCACACCCGGCGCGCAAACAATATTTAGAGAGATCTATAAAAGGCTTTTGACTTTGATTTTCAACTTTTATATCAAAATTCAATGTTATAAAACATTTTGAATTTTTATTATATATTTGTTAAACATTTAATTAACAAAATTTTTAATAAATAAATAAATTTTAATTTTATAATTAATTCGTTTTATAATATATTTCATAACAAAGATTTTTGTTTAAAAAGTATTTTTTATTTTTTATGGAATTTTATCACATGTTAATCAAGTGATTGAAATATACTTTATATTCAAATATAATGAAAAATTATTTCTATTTTCATTTTCTTTATATTTTTCAGAAAAATAAAATTTGAAATTAAAGGCAAAAGAGTTTTTGCTTCGATAACTAAATACGAAAAACAGGGATTAGTATTGAATGATATAACGAGAAATCTATTGATAAGAAATTTCAACGAATTTTAAACTCAAAGCAAATGTCAATTATATTTATCATCGAAACTGTTTATATTGAAAAACATAGAGTATATCCCTTTGGAAATGGTTAGCAACAGGACTTCTATTGAACTGTAACCAACATTTGTGTTCATTCCTTAACAAATAACATGTAAATCAATATTAATATTCTTATCATTAGA
Organism: Quadroppia sp. Gr-Ori-00064; assembly: GCA_034700825.1. Lineage (NCBI taxonomy): Eukaryota > Metazoa > Arthropoda > Arachnida > Sarcoptiformes > Quadroppiidae > Quadroppia > Quadroppia sp. Gr-Ori-00064. The sequence goes on along the minus strand of JAQIXR010000261.1, from coordinate 23,714 downwards.
TTTGAAAATATAATCAATAATTTTCATACATTTCCCTTCAATTTCCTTAACATTTTTCAATATAAAAATTATTCTTTAATAAAAACTTATAAATAATATAAAGAATTGGTTTACAAATAATAAAATAACTGTCACTTCATTTTGTATCCCATTCCCAGCCATTGCTCATATTCTTAACACTAATCTCATATACTTTTATCTCATAGACATATATAATATAAATAATACAGTATATACAATATATTTATATATAGATGTACAAGATTATTTTATATAGTGTTTGCAAATTGCAATGTTTCTTATATACTGTACTGTACTTTGTGTTCACTTTTATATATGGATTTTTTGAGCAAATTTTTCCAGTTCTTTAGACTTGAGAAACTCCTATCAAACAACACATACACAACACATGACTTAATGCTCAAAGATCTCAATAAGAGTATCTCAATTCTCTGGCACAAAATGTATGTGTATTTTCTAAATGCCTTTTATATATCACTTTTTGTGACATTTTTTAATTAATAAAATTAAACAAATAGTAAAGTAATTAATGTTTGAAACCATTAATAAATATTAAGCACTCATTGAATAAAATTTTCAATTTGTTGTAAATAAAATCAAACTTTTATTTTCAATAAATTCAATTCTTCAAAATTTATCGGCATTTCATTAAAAGGTAATAAAATTTTCAATAATTACTAATTGTTTATATGTTTTAATAAACATTTCATTTCATTAAAATTTATGTTAAAAACTTTTTATTTATATTTTTCTGAATTATCCTTAAATATGATATAAATTTTTATCATTAAAATTAAGCGAAAATTTATTTCCTTTTTATCGACGAATAAAAGTTTTAATGGATTTAAATGAGAGTTTAATTGACTTTATTTCGATATAATATATATATCGCAAATATGTTTCAAATGTTGTCTTAAGTTTTTATTATTGGTTTTAGTCGAAAAAAATCACAAAATTGCCTTAAAATTGAAAACTCTTTTTCAAAAATGACAAAAATATTATTTCATATTTAAATATTTGTTAATTATTTTTAAAATTAAATCCAAATTAAATGTCAAATTATTTGTTGTTTTTGTACTAAGAATTTGTACTTTCAGTAAATATGATAAACATTTGATTTTGAAAACAAAATTCAATAATCAAATGATTTTTCATTAAACTTAATTCAAAACAATTCACTATTATCTTCAAATTGCATTTTTTCATCCAAGGTTAGTCGTCGTCGACTCGTCGTTCATGTTTTAAAACGTTATGAATTTTGAACAATATTTGAATAAAATGAAAACATTTCAAATAAACCTTAAAATGTAAAAACCCTTTCATTTCGTGAAAATCATTAATTGAATAATTGTTTTGAAAATATATTTTGTTTGCTTTCATAACAAACTTTGCTTTCAATCTATAATTCATTTTATGAAAAATAAATACTTTTTTTGTTATGAATAATAAGAAAATTAATTAAATTTTTTTTATTATTCAATAGATTTTGATTGTGTTTTCATTTTATGAATAACGACTGTCCAAATGGCAGAGGCGGCGAGATCTCGTTCCCAATCGAGAGCGTCTGACCAGTCGTCAGAGGACTGGGACTTCCGGCCCCGTTCCTCGACTGGCGATTCGATGCAAAACAACCTTATATTCATGGAAAGGCAGGTGTCGTGCGATTCAGACTCATTAAGCCTAGACTTGTCTTACCTGAATCTGGACTCAAATACCTGTGCGGAGAATATGACCCAATTCTCCAACAATATGTCGACAATCAATTTGAGTGGCAATCGCTTGGATGTCGTTCCCTATCAGCTCACGGACTATTCACAGCTACAAATGCTAGACTTGTCTCAGAACCAATTGAAAACCATTGGTCACACTGTCTGTCAATTAAGACAATTGCGAACATTTATTTGCGCTAACAATCACTTGAACGAAGACTCTTTGCCTAAAGATTTTGGACAATCATTTGCTAATAGTTTGCGAGTGCTTTCACTCGGAGGAAATTTGGTCAGTATTTTGGGAAAGGAATGAGTGAGGAATGGGATGAGAAAGAGAGAGAGAGAGAGAGAGAGACAGAGAGAGAGAGAGAGAGAGAGAGAGAGAGAGAGAGAGAGAGAGCACTCATTCACTTCAAATGAATTGTCACTAATTGTTTAAATTGTTTTTCAGTTCAAATCAATTCCGCCACAAATTCTTGAACTAAAGTCATTGAAGTCACTGTATTTGGGCAGTAATGCCATAGAGTCGGTGCCCCGGGATATACATCGCATGGAAAGTTTGAGACTATTGTATTTGGGGGGCAATCAATTGGAAGAACTTCCCGAAGAAGTGGGTCGACTCCAGCACTTGGAGTCACTATCGCTTTGTGAGAATAGACTCCGATCTCTGCCCTCAACGATAGCACAGCTCAAGTCTTTGCGATCACTGGCATTGCATAGGAATCAGTTGACAACACTTCCACAAGACATCGTCAAACTGAGAGGTCTTATAGAGTTGTCGCTCAGAAACAATCCATTAGTGATGCGATTCATACGGGAAATGATGTTTGTATTCATGTTATATAAAATGCTTGTAATATCTATGCTCTCTCTCTCACGGCACAGGTATGATGTTCCCAGTCTCATGGAATTGTCCGCCCGTTCCATAAAAGTCAACAAGCTTAATTACAGCGACAATGAATTGCCCAAATGTTTGGCCAGTTATCTGAATAGCGCCCACCGATGTGTAAACCCCAAGTGTAAAGGTTTGTATTGAAAGTGAAAAACATTTTATTTGTTTTGTGAAATGTGTTTCAATTCTTACATACAATAACCGGGCGTTTGTTTCAGGGGTTTATTTCGACTCTCGCGTCGAACACATAAAGTTTGTCGACTTTTGTGGTTCATATCGATTACCATTACTTCAATACCTGTGTTCACCCAACTGTTCCGACGCCTCACCAGTCAATCGATTCGATGGCAACGGAGGCTCAGATGAAGAGTCAGATAATCAGACGTTGACTGAAGAGATGATCACAGAATTCAGACTCAAGAGAGTTCTGTTGGGTTAACACAACTCAACACAAGTCAACACTTTATACAATAAAATTTTTTCAATTCTAAAAACATTCAATTTTTTAACTCAAATGAATTCTTGTAATAATTTTGTATAGAATTTTTAAAGCAAATAAAAATGTTTTCAATTTTTGTTTTGTTGGGAATATTTTTATTAAACATTTTCTTCACTTTAATTCTCATCGAAAAAAATAAACTTCAAATGAAAATACAAAAGAAGAGCAAAAGAATCAAAATAACAAAAAACACAAAAATGAATCATTTGATCGAAAAATGACTTTTGTTTTTATTATACAATCAAATAATTTTAAGAATAATTATTATTACAACAAATCTATTAATATTAATACAATTACAATATATCTAAACATAAATAATAATAATAATAAATCAGTTATTATTTACAACAAAAACTCTGGTCTTGTTTTGCAGGCGATTATTATGTGAAACAATAAGTAAATTCTCGTTAATTGATTATGAGGTCAGTCGTCTCGTCTCACTTTTCTCTCCCCTTCCCAACAAATAACCCTTTCCCTCACCAACGAATTGGTGGACAGTTTTGGCAAAATTCGATACAATAATAATAATAATCATTTGATGACAAAAAGACAACAAAATTAATTGCATTTAAAACATATAATTGTTATAAGAATTCAAATAATTCAGAGAAAAGGGAGAACGAGAGAGAAGGGCAACAGAACAGTGTGAGAGAGCGAGGCTCCGGGTGTTTTAGTGGGCGCCAATTATGACTAATAATAATAATAATTATGTTTTTCTTATTATAAACACAAAAACAATGGTTAATGTCGTCTATAATCGTGTATAACATAACAGGCCTTTCATTTACATTATATAATACTCGCGTTTTAAATATCATATCAAATATGTTTTTCTCGTTTTTACCCCTTATTTGCACTCAATGTTAATTTCATACAAATTGCTGTCATTTCAATGAATAGGAATTTAATTAATTGTAAACTTATTTTTCATATGTTTTTTTGGTCACAAAATTCTTACATAATTTAGAGAATAATTACATTTAAATAATAAGAATTAATATTCATTTCAAGCGATCGTAATCTAAAACATATAAGAGATTTCTTATAGTTTTAATGAGAAGGAAAACAATGTTTTGTCTTAAAAATCAAATAATAAAAAACAAATTGTATTTCAAATCTAAAATCAAATAATTTTCTCACTTTTGAAACTATATTAAACTTATTGACAAATATTTAGAGCTTTTGCTTAAGAAGTGATTGAGATGTGATTTCTCATGTGTTTTGTTTTGTTATAATATTTTGTTTAAATAAATCTTTTTTTTCGTTAATAAAAGACTTTTTACTTTTATATAACATAACATTCACTCTAAATATATACTAATCATTGTTGCGATGTCTGCGCCGTCACTACCGGTGCGCCGCCGCCCGTAGTCTGAGGCGAGTCTGACGACGATTGGATCATATCTGTGGCCACCACTACTGTGCCGACAGCGCCCACCGATTGTGACGACGACACCGACTGCTGCTGTAGATCATTGGTAGCCACTGGCGAAGCCGTGGCCGATGTCTTACTGCATAACATACCAGCGCTTGACGACTGAGCGCCGATAGTGTTGGACGTCGATGTGGACGCCGCTGGCATACATACGCCTGACCTTAGGTGTGGCGGAATCAGTACTGACTCGAGGGTCGGCTGAATCTTCAGCTCGTGTTCGGAAAAGTTGAAAAGAGGGGGCAATTCGTTATTATTGGGCAATCGAGTGCCCGGTTCTCTCAGCTCATTGAAGAACGGATGGGCACAGGCCTGAAGAGGGGTTATTCGTGAGGATGGCGTGTATTCTAACAGTCGTGACACCAATTCTATGGCTTCGGCAGGAGTTCGGTTGCGATGAAATACCTGTCCATTCGAAGCAATATATTATATTTTCATATATTAATCAACAAAATATATACCCCTTAGAAAGGGGCAGACAGTAATGCATACCTTAAGCCATGGATGTGCTTTGATTTGTGGGAATTTGAATTCTGTGTAATTTCTGTTCATTTCTCTGATCTGTTCCTTAGTTGGCGTTCCCAACACTTTGATGATCTCAACCAATTGGTCGACACCGCTATCGCCCGGGAAGATGGGCTGACCTAACAATAGTTCGGCCAAAACACAACCGGCTGACCAGACGTCAATCATTGTCGTGTAATCTGTGGCACCGAATATCAATTCGGGTGCCCTATAATATCGGGAACAGATGTACGAGACGTTAGGCTCTCCTCTCACCAAATGTTTAGCACTTCCAAAGTCACACAACTTAAGTACACCACTGTTGGGGTCGAGCAGTAGGTTCTGGGGCTTGATATCCCTGTGACAGATGCCCATCGAATGTATATAAGCCAATGAACGGAACAGTTGATACATATATAGCTTTATGAATGACGCGGGTATTATCTGCTTGGACTTGGAGTAATGCCGGGCCACCCGGTATACCGTCTCAGGTATGTATTCCAACACTAAGTTCAGGTACAGTTCGTCCTTCTGCTCGAAAGGGGCACAAAAGCAGACATTTAAAGCAATCGTTCATTCATTCGTTGAGTCTATGAAGAGTTGCAGTGAAAAAGGGGTCGAAAGAAGTCATAGATATATAAATAGATTTAAGGGCTGGCTATTGGAAAGACAATACCCCACCTCTCTATACACCCCTGTCCTCTAAAATCAAAGCCATTGACCCGATTGTACTACATATGAGACACCAATACTACTGTCCATTAATTATGAATTCAATTCAATCAACAATTCATTTGTTTTTCATTTACCACTAATTAGTCCTCAAATGAGACCTCAAAAACACATTACTTTAAATGTATTGTATTTTGTATTGACTTTCAAATCAATTCAATTACTATCTATAAATAAATACCCCTTCAATGAACCCAAAAAATACCCCTTCAATGACCCCAAATATACCCCTTATATCATCTATTGGACAATCAATGCATTACTGAAGACATTGTAATATAAAGTCAATTAAGAGATCAAATCAATTGATCGCAAACTGTGTCCAAGAGTTGTGAAGGAGTGGTGAAGACATGAAGTGAAGGGGCGGTCGAGAGAGGGAAGGGTATGGATGGGCGTCGCCCCCACTCTCGTGGACATACCTTATCGCCAGAGGTGTAGAAGAAGTACTTGAGTCTAACGATATTGCAATGGTCTAATCGTCTCATTATCTGCAGCTCTCTATTCTTGAACCTCTTGTCTTGTAGGACACGTTTGATGGCAACCATCTCTTGACTGTCGACAAGACGTGCCTGATATACAACACCGAAAGAGCCGTTGCCAATCACCTTGGTGTCGGTGTAGGACACCTCCTGAGCCCGGTCCGAGCCCTGGCCAGGGGTGGCGATCACTTGAGTCACTTTAGAGCCGTCTTTGCCACTGATGAGGACAGCCATCTTTGACTCACTTTCTCTCATAGCGTTGTGTTATAGTCACAGTCAATGCCTTATATTCAATACGTATTCATTCAATACAATACCGTTCAGTCATATGACGCGCATGTCTTGCATGCAACACATGTGACACCACTAGTGATCACCAGCACTCGAGACCACGACAAAGCTCTGCCAAACAGTTGACTGAGTTTTAAAACTTTTTATATATTTTTTTAATAAAAACTTTTATACAATATATAAATTTTGATCAAAACATTTGATCCAATACTTGACATCTTCAGTACATTTCACATCTACTCATCTGTGAAAGACATCACAAATCCCGAGCTCTATATCGTTGAACACACTATGAGTTGGACATTAAAATGAAAAAATGATTTTTTACATCGATTTATACAGAAATTATGTTTGAAATTAAAATTATTTTTATATACCCTTTGATTGAAAAGCTTTGAATGAATTAAAAATTTCAAAACTTAATAGTTTTTGAATAAAAAAATATTGAGATTTTGTTGTATTTTTTTGAATAGTTTTTATGAGAAATTAAAACAAAAAACATATTTATGTAAAGCATTCAACACTTCATCTCAAGAACTGTCATCTGAAGAGTCATCTGATGACCGATTGACGCGAAGGACAATCTTTTTCAGTTCCGACTCTTCAAACTTGGGCTTAGGTTTCAATGATATCATCTTTTTTGGTATTGGTTTTGAATTGGGTGCCGGCCTTCGTGTGCTCGTCTGAGGGCTAGGGCCTGGTATAGGGTTAGGGACTTGTTTAGGGTTAGGACATGGTTTAGGTTTGAGGACTGGTTTAGGCCTAAGGACTGGTTTAGGTTTGAGGACTTGTTTAGGGCCAGAGATTCGTTTAGGGCCAGGGACTGGTTTAGGGCCAGGGACTGGTTTAGGGTCAGGGTTTGAATTTGGTATTGGGTCTAAATGTGGTAACGATTCGGATGTCGTCTCAAATACGGCTTCAATAGTAGTTGTTATCTTTGGTTCGGCTATAGATTCAGGTATTTTAATGGGTGACAAATGAGGGGAAGACCCGTGAGGGGACGACCCTTGAGTGGACGACCCGTGAGGGGACAACCCATGAGTGGACGACCCGTGAGGAGACAACCCATGAGTGGACGACCCGTGAGGGGACAACCCATGAGGAGACGACCCCTGAGGGGACAACTCGTGAACAGGAGAAACGGTCTCAGAAAAGGGTGAAAACTTTCCGATTGGTTCCTCATCTTCGATATGAAACACTTCGGCGTTAGTGAGGTCTTCGTCGACCCTGAACTCCATTCTCGGGTCTTTAAGTATAATATTGCCGGCAATTAATGGAATTTCACGTTCAAAGTCATCATAATTAATGGCCAAACCCTTCAAAGGGTTACAATAACCACATTTGGATACAATGTTATGTCTAATGGGAATCAATGGCTCATAGAATGGATTGTTGCGAATGTGCGCCAATTTCTCTAACGAATGGTCACGTATTTGAAGCCATTCCTTAGGGGTATATTGAGTGCACTCATAGAACTCCTTCAGCACCAGCTCAATTAGACTGTCCTTCTGTTGCGGAATCCAAGTCTGGTTGAGTTTAATAGAGTCGTGAAGTTTCTGGAATATCATAAAAACACTGCAATTCGGGTTAATTTGCTCGAAGGACCTGTCATGAAATGAGAAGACAATGTCAACTGATATACAGGTATGTTAAGGACAGGTAGTACCTGAGCGTTCGGCCGAACTCTTCAATAAGTGTCAAATTATTGGAAGACATGTGTCTGAACAACATCTGCGAGAGTCTTAAATACTGGTTGGCTCTCAAGAACTCAAACATTGTATCAGAATTTCGTTGCGATTCTGAGATTGTATTCACAAACGGCATATATGACTGACCATTGAATTTGTTAAACCGCGGGTCCAATGGTTTGACACTTACTGATGATGACTGGGTTAGAGGGGAAGAGGTTATTGCACTTATGGATGAGGGTAGGGATGCCGTGGAGGGATTGGAGGTCGACGGCAACCCTGTTGTGAAATTATATGCATTCAATGGCACTGTACGTGATTGGGCGGCCGCCGACTCAGCCTGTCGTCGGTGAAGATAACGGTTTTCGCTGTTTTGAATCTTGTGGTCGAGAAGAATAGTAGAGGCCTTCAGACCTATCCGAATGCCGCGACTCTTGAGGTGTTCGCGAATGTCTTCGACAGCGATATAACGCAAACGTGCCAACAGTTGTGGCTATGGATTGAAGATATAGTAAATTGAATGACACAAATAGTGACAAATATGGGTCCAATGCCTACCACTGATTTGATCTTGGACATCTCAATGAACTTATGTATACTAAATATAAGGTTTTCCCAAAACTCTGTCTCTCTTTGCTTCGGTGGCTTTGGAACTCTGTCAGACCTTTCGATCTTAAATATCTCTTTCAATAGGTTTTGAAACGAATTCAATGAAGTGATCTCTAAGTGAACGGCTCGGGGATCATATGCCCCGTCCAAGAGTGCTGGGAACCAATCGGATGCCATTAAATATATGTAATCAATATATCTGAAGAACTCCAGAGCATTCACTTCTATCTTAAGCTTATCGAAAGCGTCGGACGGTTTCCGTTGGGTCAAGAGTTTACTCAAAGTATCCTTAAGTATATTCGATGGCATCTTAGTGCCGATTGGGGGCAACGGTTCCGATCCGAACTTCTTCAGTCGATTGGCTCTGGGGTCGAAGGGGGAGAAGAGGGACGGTTTGACTGAAAGTATAGATAATACAAAACATTAAAAACCAATTAAACGACAAAAAGCACTTCAAAGAAACCTTCTTTAGAGTCACCTGAGGCCAGGTATAGCTGTTTGTCTTCTTCATCGGTCACATCATCGGTGATCACTTCGATGATTGTCTTACATTCCTTGCTATCGTCGTCACCACTGATGGTCGCCGCCGAAGACGACACGCCATTGGAGGCTCTGTTGAGACAATGGTTGGCCAAATGGAGGGCCGAATGAGTGGCACAGACGTCGTCGAAGAGGTCATCATATGTGGGAAGTTTGGATGTCTTCTCAATCTCTTTCTGAATGTCATGTTTGCTGTCAATCACTTTCAACCGTTTAGTGATCTCTTCGTTGGGTGTATAGGAGAGGACATTGTCATCACTCGAGTGATGTCTTCTTCGTTTGAAGTTTCCGTCGTCCTCTGAAGACGACGAGTCATCTGAATCAAAGCGATTGCTCATAATTACCATTGGTTTTGATGGCAGACCACAAGTTGACGACAATTGTCTTCAAAGTGATCACAACTGACAGACCATTCATTCAATTCATTTACTCTTTATTATGTGTTTTAATGTCTTTTTCATTCAATCTATTGTTTGTTCAAAATATTTATTGGTTTTAATTGTGATCAAAAACACCAAAAAATGCTTTATTTATAATATTTTTTCCCTTTTTTTGTACTAAAAGTATATAATTATAACAATAAATACAATGCTTTAAAACCTGATGAAATACATGTGTTGTCAACACATCCATAAATATCGTTACAATATTTACAATCAATTGTAGAAACTGTGTTTGCTTTTAAGTATAGCAACTCAAATGGGTCTTAAAGTTGTGGTTATTATTATTACAGTATTTGTGGAATGCTTTCAATAATAAGCGCCAATTTTGTGTGACATTAAAGGATTTACATAAATAACGTCAATTAATGACATTTAAGTTTGTGTTTTAGACCCTTAAATACACAAGAATTCATTTGAACACAAATTCTTTATAAAATTCTTTATGAAATTCTTGATTAAAAACTCAATTATTGAAAGCAATGATTAGTTGTAAAGAATTTCATTATATTTATTACAATGTATTTCATTAAAAAAATTATAAATAATATATTTAAACCCATTTTATTCAAGGGGTATATAATTATTATAACGGATACCCAGGACAGTGTATAGGGCCATAAAGCCGGTGCCGACAATAAACAATTGCATAATAAGGCTATAATTGATGCGATAATTACTCAATGAATTTGAGTTTGCATTTGAAAGCACTTCAGACCAAAAGTTAATACAATTGTTGATGACTTTAGGCCTAAACTCGTCATCGTTTCCACGATATCTGTCCGCACGAACTGTCTGTATGTCTACATTCAGATCCATATTAGATATATTCACTTCACCGTTAGATCTTAGGTATAATTTAGGCCATTCAACGCCTGGAACCGATGGTTTGCTATCAACAAAATGATTGTTCTTTGAGTTAATACTGAATGACACCAATTGTCTCAAACCCTGTCTTCGCAAAGTCTGTCCAAATTTGCATCATCTTTGAGCTCATAGTCCTATCAGATTCGGTCCAATTGTTTTCCGGTTCATTCAAGGGTCGGCCAAATATCAGGGGCTGTTCGTCCGTATGCTCCGCGTCAGCCCAACTGCTGCGGTAGGAAATGGACTGAGAGTTGATGTAAACGAGTCTATACTGGAAAACATGTTCAGAAGTGATGCCATTCAGACCTAACTGTTTGACCAATTCTGCACCGAATAGAACTGTGGGACAAGTGATGACCTGATCTCCATATGCATGAGTGGCAGACCTGATCAGATCGCGACTAACTGACGGATCCGATGCAAATCCACTCGTATAGGAAGTGGCGATCTTTTCGATCCAATCCTCACTCAAACCACTACTAAATAGTTTGATATCTTCATAGACTTGATCTCTGGTCACATTCATGAGCACATTGGGGTCATATCTACCACCAAGGTTAATCATGTGATCCAGATCATTGGCAAAGGACACCCCTTCCATCACACTGTGGCCGAGTAGTAGTTGCACATCAGTCTTGAAGTCCATTTCCTTTAACGCTTGTATACTAGGCTTAGGCATAAACTGGTCGCCAATTATTGGTGAAAATGACGTCAAATTTGTTAATAAATTTTGTGCATAAAGTAGTTCTTCAGTACTTTTATTCCTCAGACAACTGATCCAATTTTGATTATCAAGACATGGATTCGATGGAAAATATTTGTCATTTGCGGCAAAACTTCGCGAAAAGTCCAGAACTTCTTTTAAATTAGTCTCCGATCGAAATATCGCCGCTTTTTGGACAGAATTTTTTTAAACAAAAAAAATATTAATTTAATACCCCTTTCACTCGACAACAGTTTAGATGTTGACAACCTTGGTCATTATGTATTGGATAATAGCAAACCTGATTCCATGATAGCCTTCGAAAATAGATGTCGAGAAATGGGAGATACTATATGTGCGCTCACGGACGCACTGCCGGCGCTCACACCAAAAATGATCACATTATTTGGATTACCGCCGAAGGCATTGATATTCCTTTGGATCCACTGCAAGACGAGCACCTGATCCCAAAAGCCCATATTCCCGGGCGCGTCGTCACTGTCTCCATACAAATAGCCAAAAGCTCCCAATCGGTAGTTGGCTGTCACGAGCACTACATCCCTGAGCGCCAATCGGGTTCCGTTGAAGATATAATAGCCGTCCACCTGTTTGGTGGCCGAACCCATAATGAATGACCCGCCATATATCCAATACATCACCGGTAGATTAGACTTGGGATCAACACTTGGTGTCCATATATTGAGGTGAAGACAGTCTTCGCTTATGTCCGCAGAGGTATTCCAGGGGGAAATGCATTGCGGTGTGATTTCAGTAGCCTTATATACCCCATGCCATTCGGTTTTATTCATTGGACGCTTAAATCGCAACTCATTAATGGGTGGCTCAGCGAAGGGTATACCCTATAAGTGTTAAGGGGTTAAAGATATTTAATCAAAACATGTTTGAAATAATTAATACAAACCATGAAATAATAGACAGACTTTCCATCAATAGTATGGGTTTGGCCCTCAATTTCACCCTCGCTTACATTGACTCTGATTTGAGCCGAAGTTGAATACAATAGATATGTAAAACCAATTAAAAATAATTTTAAAAACATTTTATAATATTGTTTAAAATTTTATTTAATAACAGTTATTATGTGAAATACAAGTGAAATGAATTTGTTATTCATTTTATGCAAACATCTAAAGAATAGAACATTTGTGATAAAAAAGTTTATATACATTTATGACATTAAAGACATCTGATATTCATTAATGAGTTTGCATTTGTGTTAATATTTGTGGAAATAAAAGTCATAATTAAAATAAATATTATTAAACTTGTAATGAATTTTTGAAAATGAAATAAATACTAAAGTGTCATAAAATGCATTTTTATAGCATTTGTAGTGTCTTTGCACTTATTATGAGTTCAAAGTATATGTTTTCAATTGATTTGATTCTCAAAAAAAAGATAACCAAATATTTAGCAATAAATCGCAAAACATGTCATTCAATGAAAATATAAATTCTTGTTATTATTCTCTTTATGTTCTGTGGCTCTAATAATTGAGATCTTTTATGTGATGATGACTTGTATGAATATTTGTATGCAATTCAATACATAATTATTGTTCAAAATATTACAAATAATTGTCTATTTAATGAGATCCTCTTAAAACCATAGCACTGTTCTACCTCTCCATCCCTTTCCCTACGCGTGCATAGAAAACATTGACAAATATTTAAACTGAATGTTCAACAAAAGAATATATATTAATGTCGATTGAGTTCAGTCAAAACGAGACCACTATTAGTCCAGACCTGACCAACGATTGTCCAAATAAGACATCCATTTGTCCGCACGAGAAAACACAATGACTTTAGTATTAGAAATATATTTTTTATTATAATAGCTTTGACTTGAAATCAAAGATTTTTTATATAAATAGTTTATTAATATTTTAAAAATTATTGTCAAAAATAATATACAATAGAAGTAAAAAACAAAGAATTTTTATATTTTTATAACTACTTTTCGTTGGAATGAGTGGTCGAGCACTTGAGACATCATAGCCCTTATCAGACCATATAATTGTAGTCTTTCTCTTCTTATCGTTGACTGTATTCAAATTGCTATCACTGCACCTGTCCTTCCAATACTTGGCCTTAAGTCGAGTCAACTGTCCATTTCGTTTCAAGGCATTGATGGCATTACTGAACTTTGAGGTATAGATCGAGTCCTTAGGCATAGCTATAGCGTATTGACGCTTAAAATGCTTATTGGGATCAGTAATGAATGTCAGCTCACAATACATTGCACTCAAGAACTCAGCAAAAGACGACTCGACTATAAATGCATATCGAGTGCCGTTCACGCGATCCACACCTTCTTTGGCGTTATTCACCATAAGGTCTGAATTGGAAATCATTTTTGAATACATTTTACTGATTATGGGATCCGAAGACATGGAGAACAGATTGATTGTTGAGCCCATACGGTATGTGCCATACTTTATGACGTCCTGATCGACCAAATCCCTGAACGATGCAATATTTTGTGCATTATCCTTATGAATGAGCAAGGCTATCTCTGTTTCCATAAATGGTTCGGTGAAGTCGACGTATTTCTTGCGGACATCCGTCACAGTTATGTCTGCGATGGCGAAGTCGGCTCTCTATCAATACATTAACAATAATTATATTCAATATTTCAAATCATGTGTCAAAAGGACAGACATTATTATAGACTTCGCCAATCATTCCATTGATTCTGCTGTCCTGAACGACACCGTATTTCCCGTCGGGAGAGAAATAGAGTCGATATTGAAATCCAATTTTATCTGAGATTTCATTCATTATATCGATAGCAAAGCCTTCATATTTGCCACTCAGGCGGTCAGCGAAGGGCCAGTTCTGTAGGAATTACAGTTATATGTCATTAAATGCATTCAATTCTCAATCAAATGATTATTCATTAAAGAAATATTTAAAGAAATATATATTTATAGAAAAATTTAAAAACAAATCATAAAAACATTTAATAACGTAATCAACATTTGATTCATTAACAAAAAATTCAAGAATTTCTCACTTCTTTGCAATAATTCATATCTCATATGAATTCACTTTCATATTTGGTATCAAATATTAGTTGAAAGTCTATTTGAAGGTCTTTTCTGCCCACATATATTCAGTATAAATTCATTTATAAAATTCTTATATTAAAAAGTATTAATTTTTAAAATTAAATTCTCTTTATAATTGATTTTTATTAAAATAAAATTGATTTTTGAATGAATTTATTAATATTTTATATGTAAAAAGTTTTTAAAATTACTTTAAAAATACTAAAACTTTGCCCAAAATCAGCAATAATTAAAATTTATATAAAAATAATAATTAATGCAATGTTTTCTTACATTTATACTAACGAAAGATTTAAAAATGTTTTTGTGAATAGTTTTCAAACAATTAGTTATTGATTGCAAAAAGTCATCAAATATAAAATAAACGAAAACTTACTCTTATTGTGACTCCTCTTAAGATTTCTGCCTGAGTTTCACTCCCTTTCACACACAATATATTCAAATGAATACAAACGACAATTATATTAATTATTAAAATTAATTTCATTTTTTTCTTTAAATTGATATCAAATTAAAGAAAAAATTAATTTCATTATATTCTCTAAAAGAGTGAAAGTGAAAATAATGAGAAACAAAGGTATTGAAAATGTGATATTAGTTGTGATTCACAATAAAAATGTGAATCAATTCATTGAAAACTCGTTTTTGTATAAAATTTCTTATATTTTGAAAGACATTATTTCAAAGAGTGGGCGATAAGTGACTTAAAATATCCTTGAATTTAGAAAACAATTTATTAATCAAAATGAACATCAAAATATTATCATGATGAAATATATGATTCACCATGATAATATAGGTTATAATTAATTCTTATTAGATTCGAAACGAAATCAAAACCATTTATTCATTAATATATATTTCATTTGAATTCTAATTATAATAATCTTATAATTCATTAATTTTAATCTAAAAATACAAAAACTTTTATTCCTTCAATTGTGGTTAAAATGATTTAACTTTTAATTATTCGAAAATTATTTATAATTAATATTAGACTCATATTTAGCTAAGATGTGAGTTATCGTGAGTTTGGTCTAAACCGCAAAACTTATTTTCATTGACTATAAAACTATTTATTAATATTAAATGAATTACTTTTGTCGACAAAAACATGAATTTTAATACAAATAAATAATTTAATAAAAAATGACTTCTATTAAAGTGATGACAAACTATTGATTTAATGACAATTTTTATGTAATCTTCAAAATGATTGATAAATACAAACCAAAACACATTAGAATAAAATAGTTGTTATGACTAAAACGCTATACAAATAGACAACGAATGAAAGTTTTAATGAATTATTGATATTAAAGTCGTCTTCAATATTGCATTCATTGACCCAATACTGAGCTCTCATAGCCTCTAAATGACCCGTTTGATTCAATTCATTGATTGCAAAATTAAATGCATTTAAATATTGTGAGTCTTTTCTGAGAGCGACGGCAAAATGTCTCTGAAAATCCTTAAACTCAAGGGTCGTGTCGTTCACTACCACTAAATCGCAGTTAACATTAGCTATGAATTCAAGTGAAACCGATTCTGATATAAAGGCATAATTGGTTTGATTAGCCCTTTCCGAGCCCTCGGCTTTGTTTCGGACGAAGACATCATTGTGTTGTGTCATAAATGAATACATTTTGCGAATAATGGGGTCATTGGACTCGCGAAAGTAGGTATGAGTGGCCGAGTGCTCGATCACACCATACTTGACATCTGTCTGATAGTAGAGATCACCGAAAGTCTGGATACTATTTAAATACTTCTTGTGGACAATGGCTGCGATGCCTGAGCTCATGAATGGGTCGGTAAAGTCCACAAAACGGCGTCGCTCTTCAGTGACAGTCAGGTCTGCGATCGCAAAGTCTGCTATCTATTGATTGAATGAATACATGGAATGAAACTAAATATTGAATTATTTTCTTAAATAAATTCATTACATTATTAGACACTTCAGCGATCATACCGTCCATACGACCGGTGTTTGGATCATAAACACCATACTTGCCATCGGGTGTAATGTATAGTTCATAGTCAAATCCCGCACTCTTTGAGATCCTATCTATGAGTTCGATTGCAAAGCCATCATAAGCTCTGTGTCCACTATTATCGACATAACTTTCCACATACGGCCAGTTCTATCGATAGTAATACATACCAAATGTAAATCAAATGTCAATTAAAAGCAGTTATAAATTCAAATGAAAAAACTCACAGAAATTGTTACACCTTTTAATTGAAGGCATAAAAAAGGATTAAATAAAACACTTATAATTGAAAATAATTTAATAAAATTCGACAGAAATTTGTGAACAAAATGTGATTTCATATTAAATACAATAATTTTTGTTTAAAACTTAAAATTTTGAAAAAAATATTGAAAAACACAAACCAAATTCAAACCGTTTTACTCATTTAGCAGTTTTTTAATGAATGTCTATTTTTAAAGAACAACTCAGTCACTGATCTTCTGTTTTCTCCACACAGATAGGGAAAGTCAAAGGGACGGACAGACAGGCAGTACACAAGTTGTTCACAATATAAACTGTATTTTATTGAAGAAAATAAGTGTTAGTAAAAAGAGTCAAACAATTAGTTGTTTTAAATATAATTTGCATTTAATCTCAAATGGCTCTCAATGACCATGGTGCCTCAATGTCCATGGTGAATGAAGTTCCATTGAAGGACCTGGTTGTCTAGCAAACAAATCTTTAGAGTCACAGTTAGTTACTTAATGCCAGAATATTTTTAAATGCTTTCACTTATACAATAATAGTCTGGAAAAGAGCCAGAATTTGAGACAAAACCTATATTTAGTTCAAAATACAAATCAATATTTTTTACTATTTGTCAAAACAGTTATAAATTTGAATGAATGAGAAATATATTTATGTTTCATTTAATTTATTTTTTCAATGATTTTCATAAAGAAATATTTGAATGAATCGTTTAATTCATTTTGTATTTAAATATAAAAAATAAAATAAATAAATATTTCAATGAATAATAATTTTCTGAAACAATTTTGATATTTATGTAGTGTTTGACAAATAATTCAAATCATTATATCTTTGTTTTTATTGATCCAAAGCAATGACAATCCTTGGGTTCAGACAATAATTCAATTAAAAATTCATTGAAACGAAACTTATTTATGAATAACAAATGTTTAAAATTTATAGAATAAGAGAAAAAATTAAAAATAACTTTTAAAAAGAAAATATTTGTTCGCATTATATAAATGTTTTCGCAGTAATAATAACTATATTTAATTGTTTGTATTAAAGCATAACTTTTTTACAATTATTTCTTATACTTTGAAATTGTTTTGACATATAATTGAGTCGTTTCATCAAATAATACAAATTTTTTAATTTTTATTTAATGACAAATTTTTATTTTCGTAAAACATTTAATTTTATAAATAATATATATTTATATTAATTTTGTTTCTGTTCAATAGTAAGGGTAAAGTGAGGGTCAGTTGTGTTTCAATTTCTGTTAGCCTTCAATTGTTTTGTTAATTTTTAAATAAATATTTAAATCTAAAAAATGTAATTCACTTTCGCTGAGAGAATGTCTAAATGGTATAAAACATAGTTTTTCATAAAGTGGTCAAAAATTCAATCAAATTCTCATTTCTCTGATATAATGATCAGGTTTTCTGTTACCAAAACCTAAGAGACACTCAATTAAGTGACTGAACTGACAATAATTTAAGCGTTGGTCTGAAGAGTCAAATACTTTTCTCACTACTCGTCAGTATTTTTTTGATAAAACAAGTTTATCCCGTTTTTTACCTTATTTCTCATATCTCCCTGTCCTCCGTCTACCTGTCCTTTATTCTAGATTTCATTCAATTTGAAATAAAATTATAAATACAATTGCAAAACAACTCTCTCTTAAATCTCTGTCATTTCTCATCTCACTTAAGATATTGTGTTTTCAATTGAATTCATTTAAAGTTAAAACAAATAATCAAAAAATCGTTTATTTCTATCATTTGAATCAACAGAAAAAATGTCAACAAATTTATCGGCAGTTCTGCATAAAGTCGATGATCTAAGGCTAGAAGAGTGGCCAATGCCTAATAAGCCGGGAAAAAATGGTATGAATTTTATAATTTTGAATCATATTTTGAATAATAATTTTCATTGCATTCAATGTTAACTAAGAATACAATTGAATGTGATATTTGTGTTCAGTTTTCTGTTTATATAATAATAATAATTTGATATTTTTTTGCATTTATTGTCTCACAAATGATTTTATAAGAATATATCCATGAATATAACCAAGGTATTGTTTCATATTTAATAATGTTTTAAATAAAGAGTAATTTGTTGTTATTAATAATAGAGATCAATGTTGCCGAAACCTTACCCCCTTTTAAGGGGATTTATATATATTGAACGAAGAATATCTTGTGACAAATGTTGTAATTGTGTAACAGATTATGACTTAAATATATTTACATAAAAATATAATAACATTTCATTCATTTAATGACACAATCACTGATTTGACCCAATCTCTAATTCTCATAAAGTTTGTCATCATTTTAGGAGTTATTCATAAATAAATTAAACATTAGATAAATATAATCAATAAAAATATCTCATTTATTCTCATTTCAACTTTTTTCGCATAATTTTTAATAATAAAATTATTAATAATAATAAAAATTCGTTAATTAGTTTAAAAGGTTTTCACATTAAAGATAACTTAATATCCATTTCCTTGAAATTAGTTCAAAGTTTTTTTCAATTATAAATTCAAATATTTAATTGCATTTTAAAGATTGTGTAATCAATTCATTCATACAAATCAGGGGTTTTTCTGTTATGTAAACAGGAATTCATTATTTCAAATATTTTCACAAAATTTTAAAATAACTTAAAATGAAACCAAAGATACCATTAAATGAGTTAAACATTTTTCAGAGCTTTTACTTCGGACTAATTGTGTGGGCATTTGTGGGTCTGATGTCCACTATTGGAAGCACGGGTCGATTGGCAACTTTCTGTTGAATGAACCGATCATTTTAGGACATGAGACCTGTGCCGAAGTGGTCGAAATTGGACCAGATGTCAAGAGCTTCAAAGTGGGTGATCGAGTGTGCACTGAACCTGCCGTTCCCTGTCGTCTATGCATAACATGCAAAGAAGGCAATTATAACCTCTGTTCAGAAGTCTTATGTCACGCAACGCCCCCTCATTGCGGAACACTTACCCAATTCTTTTTACACCCTGCTGACTATACATTCAAGTATTGACACTGACATCCCTGTCCTGTCAGTTATGATTCAAATTCAATCTAACCCTAGAATACCCGACAACGTCTCCGACGAAGAGGGGGCTATGATTGAGCCCCTCACTGTCGCTGTATATGCTTGTAAGAGAGCACAGGTAACTGTTGGTAAATCACTATTGATCACTGGCGCCGGACCTATTGGTCTGTTCAACATATTGGTTGCAAAAGCATTGGGTGCCGACCAGATCATAGTCACAGGTATTGTATTCTACAGTATTTAAGAGTGTTTGAGAATAAGCGAAAAATTTGGTTCACATTTAATAACATTAAATCAAAATTTAAATTATAATAACATTTGAAACAGACATAAACGAACGGCGCTTGAAATTGGCCCGATCTGTAGGCGCTCACCACACTGTGTTGATCACTAAAGACTCTGAAGAGGAGAAACTGGTCTCACATATTAAGGATACACTGAATGGTATGCCAGACATCACCATCGAGTGTAGTGGTGCCCCTTCGAGCACACGACTGGCCCTTTTGGCTACACGACAAGGAGGAACGGTTCTAATTGTAGGCCACGGACCTAATAATGTTAACCTTCCGATCGCTGACGCGGCCATACGTGAGATCAATATTCTGGGCTCTTTTCGTTACCGCAATTGGTATCCAATTATATAAGACATGAAATTCAATATAAATTCAAATAATTTTGTTTTTATTCAGTTTTCCGCTCTCTATAGCTTTGGTCAGTTCAGGGAAAGTCGATTTAAAGCCATTAATCTCTCATAGATTTGCATTCAATGAGACTTTGGATGCATTCGAGACCGCATTCAAAGGAGAAGGCGTGAAGATTATGATCAAAGTTAAACAAGACTGAACTCAACCCTAACAAACATTTCTCTCAAATCAACCATTAATTGTAAAATAATAGATAACGTAATTTTAGATAACGTTTTAGATAACGGTTTAAGTATTTCTGGTTTTGTGGCGAAAGTTATTTTCTTTTTCATTATTTGTTCACAATTTTTGCTTTTAATATATTTTTAGTTAAACTTTAAAAACAATTGTTAAATATTTTCTATATTTTCTTTAAAGATTAAATTTAAAAATTTCTAAAAATTAATTAATTAATTAAAACTCAATTGTTTTTGAAAACCAATTAATAAATATTTGAATAATAAATAAATAAATTTAATTAACAATAATTGGGATCAAAAAAAGTATTGCAAACATCGAAATGTCTTATAATTATAACTTTAAAACATTAAAGTTATATCAAATTGAAAATAAAATTTTACAAATTATAACAAATAATTTCTCTTTCAAATTATGACTACAAATGTCTACAAAAATAAAATACTGTTAATAATGTTTATTAAGCGATCGTTACTCTGATTATGAAATTAGAGTATGGATTGTGTGTCTCATAAATCTATACTCCTTTTGAATACAACAAACAATCTCTCAATTAATACAAATATATAAATATAATAATTTTATGAACTTTTAATTAGTAGACAATTGTTGTGAAGCGAAACGAATGTTAATCTTAAACATGTTTTGGGCCAACAATTCATTAATCATTTTTAAACAAATTATTTCACTCTTTGTATCCAATGATTTAAATCCCGGATAATATTATACGAATATATGAATCAAATATTTTAATTTATGGATATTTTAATGAATTTATTATTTAATTGATTTCTAATTTCATTTTCAATACAAACAATTTATTTGAATTTCTTTAATGAATTAGTTTTAAAAATAATGATTAAAACTCAAGAAATAAAATAGAGTTTTTAATGAAAAATTTATTCTATAATAAATGACATTTTTGTTAATTATTGTCAGATATAATGTAAATATAATACCAAACAAAACAAAAATGTGAAACAATTTTTCACTTTCACACATCAGTTGATGTTATTTGAAATAAAAATATTTAACTAATCATTAAAATCATAATTATATTTATGGTTCATATAGTCTCGTAAGTCTAATCAGTTCTATTGATAGAGACAAATACTATTGATTTCCTTAAATTTGGGTAAAAATAATATTTTGTATGAAAAGCAATGTATAGGAAAAATGTGAAATGAATTCAACAACACATGATTTGCTTAATAATCACTACTTAAATATGAGTTCAAAATTCATAACTATATAAAGCGATAACGAATTTTGAAATTTGTATTCATTGAATGAAAAGTCATTTTTAAAACATTGTATGCAAAATGTTTTGTGAAAACGGTTTCAAAATGTTTGTAAAACTTTTAATTGTGTTCGCTATATGTTTTGGTGAGTGTCTGTGCTCTTACTCTCACGGAGGCGGAGGTATGTCGACGTCCAAACGACAACAGGACGATTGGGGTAACTATATGTTCAGCTATGAGATTAAGGACCCAAAGGGGGCTCAAAACTATCGAAGTGAAAAGGGTAACAAAGACTCGGTTGAGGGCTCGTATGGGCTGCAGGACGTGGACGGGAGGATGAGAGTAGTTGACTATTGGGCTGACAATAAGAATGGCTTCACAGCTAAGATCAGGTCCAATGAGCCCGGAGTGGGCAGTCAGGACTCGGCCCATGCTATATACAACGGAGTGGATAGTGAACATGGCTATGAAAAGTCTGACCTTGATATTGACCACAACCAAGGTCACGGCTTTGAGCACAACTCACATCAGAGCAAATGGTAGTCTCAAAAGTTCTGTGAGAACAAAGTTGTCGACAAATGCTATTAAATGTGCAAAAGATTGATGAAATGCAATGATGAAGATCAGGGTCATCTATGATGTGCTCATACATTAAAGTTATATTCAATGGATTCTAAGATTTCACAAAAATAACTCAAAATGAAATAAAAAACTTCAAAAAGTTTTATAAAAAATTTGTTAAATTTTTTGTAAAATAAAATAAATTTGTTGTCATTCCTCAAAGCGTTTGATTTGAGCCAAAATATTTTGATTAAATTCTTGTCATTTGAATGAATAAAAATCAATTTTGTTCATCAAATGAGTATATAATCGTTAAGACATTCACGACTTCGATGGAAATGTCTTATATTTAAACAATTATTGATTTTTCAAATGATTAGAGTTTTTATTAAAAGAAATCAATTTTCGATTTTATGGTCAATTATATCTCATTTCAATCAATTCGGTGGCAATTAATGAGGTGTAGAGGAAGAGATGGTAGCAATTGATGTCAAGGTCACTTTGGATATTAAGGCATTTGACTTTATTTTTATAATTAATAAATCCAATAATAAATAAATATAAATATAAAGCACATATAAAAATGGTTAGCCTTGAAACGAACAGCCCTTTACAGAAGCCCTTTAGTGGTGAAAATAGTATAGCAAAAGATTGCAAAACATTTGCAAAACATTTAAAACATTCACAATATTTATAGTCGGATATAAAGTGGTTAAACAACTAAAGAAATAGCTTTTTCTTTGCCGTTCCCTTTCCTTCCCTTCCCTTAGAATTTGTTATTCAATATATGAGCAAAACTTTAAATATTTCTCTTTTGGTTATTTTTGTCATTCAATGCACAGTTCGTAAAGTAATTGAAGTTATGAGTAATCCTTATATTACTGTTTGGCACGAAATTCGTTCTTAAGTCAAAACTTTTGTAAACTTTTAAATCAAAGAGTTTTGTAAACCATTTGAAATAAATTTAATGTTTTTGTATTTGCATTAAATGAAGGAATTGTTTATAAATATTTGACACCACTTTCTGTACGGTTTGAAACGACATATACTTTACGAATATATTCTGTGTTTTTGTTATCTTCGCTTAAAATCAGTTAATCTTTGATTAAGTCATCGCTTATATTATATAAGTGTTACCACAATACCAATAATGAGTAAATCGATTGAAGATAATTGTGATCTCTTTCTCAATGAACAGACATCTGATTTGTTGATATTGATCGGAAGCGATA
>JAQIXR010000260.1:0-36160 GCA_034700825.1 Quadroppia sp. Gr-Ori-00064 | reverse complement strand
AAACGTCTCTTAAGAATATGGAAAAGTCTCTTAAGAATATGGAAAAGTCTCTTAAGATTATGGAAAAGTCTCTTAAGATTATGGAAAAGCCTCTTAGGAATGTTGAAAGACTGTAAGAGAACATTAAGGGCTATATTATAGCAAAGGCTTTCTTATAGTAAAGTTAAAGCAAATATTCATTCATTCATATCAAATATTTCAGTCTTAAAGGCTTTAGTCGTTTAATAGAAAATAAGCGAAAAATCGATTTTTAATCTAAATATTTTTTGTGTTTATTTAGTGTTTTACAGCTTTTAACGAATAGTTTACTAAAAATGCGAACTAAACCAACATTTTTAAAAACTTTTGATATATAAATGGCTTTCAATTATCACAGCTTTGAGACTACAACTCATGTTTGCCTGATTTAACGAATACCTCCCCTTTAAAGAAAGGCAAGTTTTAGCACATTATCTAAAACCTGACAAATGGCACGTCTATTGTGTTCACTGTTTTAATGAAAAAAAAGTTTTTTTTAATTTTTTAAATAAAGGAAATTCAAAGCAAACTATTTTATGCTTTGATTCAACTCTTCTATGATTTGCTGTAATAAGAAATATAACTTTCCAGCAAATACTTGGGTTGTTATACAGGGAAACTGGCTTTTAGGTTGAGCTTCAAGTCTATTGTCATACAGTATTGAATATGAATGCATTAGCTTTAGGCTAACTGTTCCCACACATCAAACCCTTGAGACAGATATAGCAATGAATTCCAGGCCTTTTGCAAAATATTAAAACAATTTGACTTCAAATGTAAGACTTTATTGAATTACTTCTGAATCTATTATTCACTTCATTTTCATATAAAATACTTTTTATATTATGTATCAAATTATAAGTAATTCTCTTTTAAAACAATGAAATTTGAATTTATTTTAAGCTAAATAATCGTCAAAAAAAAGTTTGTTTGTTTTACGTGAAAATTAATATAAATACAAATGCATTGAATATTTAAATTTGAGTTAATTTTTCGTTTATTAAATACCTTTTGAAATGAAATACTTTTGTACAGAAATTAATTTCAATCTAACTGTGAATCAAATAAATTATTTCTAACGATTGCACAAAAATTCACTGAAGAGAAAAAATAGCAATAACTTGAATAAAGCATTTTTGCCCAAATAATATATGTGCCGATCCCTGAGCCGAGGCCTACAACTGCAAAGATATGCACTTTCTCTTCGTTTAACAGTTACTCAAAACGAGTCAAATATATATGACTTGAAATAAGTCTTTTTGGATGCAATGCATTCACTGTTGTGTAATATAGAGCAGAGCTCTAACTCTTGCCAACACTCATGAGGTGCTCATCAAATAGTGTTGTGTGAGCCTAAAGCACAGTTATGAAGACTGAGATCAATAAACAGAGTCAGGACTGAAATGCAACTCAAATCAGTCGACTGTAACGATGAAAAAATTTCCTGCAATTCCTCACGAAATATAAGCGCAAATACTATGCGACGACACTTGCCATGCCTTTAGGAAAGCACCCAAAGAGTCATTTTCGTCAAAACTTTATATTATTCATAATTTTGTCATTAATTCTTAAATTAGATATAGTTTTAAAAATAATTATATTTAATACAAATGATTATTCGTTTCAAACAATATCTCAATCGTTGGACAAAATAAAAGCTCGGATGAGATAAAGGAATGAAATCAAAGCCATTATATCAGAGATGGTATGCTTTGAATGCATTCATTCAAACAATTCATTGAAAACATTCTTCCATTTATTCCTATTCTTAGATATCAACTCATGTAATGATTTCTGGAATATCGATGAATATGAGAGCCATTCAAATGGTTCACATTTGGACAAAATATAATGACTATTATATATGTGTTTAACTCAATCTTTGAGAATAGTTCTCAAAATATAATACTTTTTTCATAAAAAGTCACTTCAAATAAATATAAGTTTTATATCTTGAAAATAAGTGAAGCATTTCTTCAAGAAATTCACTTCAAATAAGTATTTAATTGAGTTGTCATACAATTGATGTGATGTCCAAATATAAGGCAAAAAGTGTCCAAAAAGTGTTAATCAATAGATCATAAATAAGATGTAATTGAATGTTGGGTCGCTTTGAATGAAAGTGAACCGAATGAAGAGAAAAACATTTTTCAATAGGAATTTGAGTCAATTATTTCGTAAATTTATTCCAACAAAACATTTTTCAGGCTTTATATGAGAGAAGAGTTTATGAGAAAAATATTGCTTCAAATTTTCATTTCATATATGAGTGAACAACTTATTAAAATTGTTGGATTATAGCTATTGTTATGCAACCCCTACAACCCCTCCCTGAGCTAATACTTGAAAATATATAAAAATATGATTTTGTGCCGAAAACTGTTTATTGATTTGTTGTTCAATAGTTGAGTTTTAGTCATTCAGACCTATTGTATGTATGAATGAATGGACACTCAAAAGAGTTATCGATATTGAAGACAGTTTCCAATTAGTGGCGAAGAGGGATTGGAGGGAAAGGCGAGGATTGCAAAGGAAATGAATGCAACCTCTGGTGCTCTCGACCGGAATTACGGTCATAGGAGTAACTCTGAAAACATGATCCGATATGAGGCAAAAGACCAGAAATATGCGAATCTCTACTAAACAGATGATGAGAGCGAAGAATGTCATTCGCGAGCACTCAATGAGTCAATGAAATAATACAAGACTACTGACTATGAGATGGCAAAAGAGCACATACTGTCCGACAGTTTAAATTATATCTTCAACGAGTGTTTTGGTGAACACAATATCAATGAATGCATTTTCAATGCTTTTGCGGTTTCAACAAAAAATGAAGACTTTATTTGAAATGACATTTTGTGGACATTGAGTGCATATCACATATGAAGACATCTTTACATTAATCTTTGGTATATCTTAAAAGCCTCCGGATATGAATAGACAACGAATTTGAAAAATTTCACGATTTGTAATCATTAAAGTCATTAACCATGAAATTAATAATGTTTTGAAACAAAAATATTTTTCACTTTTGATTCGATGTCTTTCATAGATTCAAGACTTGATTATATATTTGTGTCTCAAATATAATTAATAACTTTGAGAAAAATTGACGAAATTTTATGACATTTATAGTTATGATTGCATTATAACATTGAAGTCAAACAAAATTTCAAAAATAAAATAAAAAATAATTTATTTTATTTTGTTTGCAATCGAGTCATTCAAATACAATTGAAAAAAATAATCTCAATTTAAATGTAAAATAAGTTTTTATAATTTCAATATAAAACTCCATTTCAATCGGCAAACAATTTGCAATATATTTACAAATATTGTCAAAACATAATATATTTTTGACAAAATTTTTATTATTTTAAACACTAAATCTTAAATAATTATATTTAAGAGTATTTAATAGAGAAGAAAATTGTGTAAATTATTTTAATCATTATATTTATCAGTTATTTTACAATAATGTTAAGCATTTGATCAAAAGATTAGCAAAATATTAATTCAATGATATTATGCAGACATAAGTCAACATTTGATTCATTTATGCATTGAATGAAATTTTTAATGAATTCATATTAAGGAATATTTGATAAATAAATTAAATGACTTCAAATATATGTTAGAATATTGTTTAAACTAATGTTCTTATGAAACAAATTCATTAAACATTAGAATTTTAAGTCATTTTAGAGGTTATTAAATAAAGTATTGCTCAAAATATTCGGTTTATTTCAAAAAATAAAAATTTTCAATTAATTTAAAACAGATTCTGTGAAAAATGAATTGCATTTTCATAATATGAATACAAAACAAAATTTTATATTTTTGAATATATAATACTTTACTATAATTTGATACAAAATTATTTAGAATTGTTTGAAAGGATTCATTTGAATCCACACTAAAGAAATGAAATAAATTAATCCATTCTTATGTCTGCAATGCATTACTCTATCAAACATTTCATTAGAGAAACATTATTTATAATGAATGAAATGGCAGTCATTTTAGACAATCATTTATTTAAAAATGTTTTTATAAATAATAGTATTCTTTAGGAGAAAATGTTAATAAATTTGAATTCTATACAAAAACGTATTTCGAGTTTGCATTATATGATGAATAATATCAAATGAAATATTTTGTCATTAATTGTTGAGAAACAAAAAAAAAAGTTTTTTCACTATAAACTAAGACTGCAATCGATTCACAAACTCTGTTGTTCTTAAAGTTCGTGTTTCTGTCCATCTCTGATGGCAAACAACTATCGCTACAAATGATTTATGAAGCGAGTCATGCACTGAGAGCAGCACTGGTAGTGATAGCATAGGCAACAGTCTTATAAAGTCTGGTAAACATAAGTCCGAAATATATTAATTTTGTTTGAAAGCAATTCTCAAACGATTCAAAACATGCAAACTTTGTTTCGTTTGTGTCTTCAGTCTGTCTTCGGTTAATATTCATTACATTTGTTATAAAACTATTCAAATAAATAAAATTATATTTGAATTGAGAAAACAACAAAAGTTGTCATCAAAGCAACGAATCAATCATTTAATGACCAATAATTGACAGATATTTATTTGAGGCTCAAATGCCTCGATAGAAGTGAGCGTTGAATGCAATGATTGTATGGTTTGGGATGAATTGAAATGTTTTTAAGTTGAGATCAATTGAGATTAAGTTACAAAATGTGGTGAAAGCGACAGAATAGTAACTCTTGGCTAATATCATAGTAAAGTATTTCCTAAATTTGCACAAAACATGTGAATCAAAGACTGACAAAAATTCTTGAGTGAAAAAGATTTGGTCGTTTCCTGTCTGACGTTCAGAGCACTGGTGGCGGACATAAAGAAAACTATAATCTAAGGGATCAAAGCGATGACATGAGGGAAGAGTGAGAGTAAGAGTGAGAGCACTGTTTGATTGATAGTTATATTATGATTTCAAGTCCTTAACACCAAGTCTTGCATTGCTTTAAAACTCTCTTTTCCTCACTATTAACACAAATTTTCTGCACAAAAGCAAACTTAGTCTAAGAATAGAATTCTTTGCATTCAATCAAACGTTACTTTTGTGTACATAATAATAGTGAGAGTCGACAGGAGATCAACAAAAATATTAAACATAATTATATAACATTTTCATTGCATTATTACATGTATTGAGACATTTGGTCACTAATAATAAGAATATCTTTTCATATGATTAGAGAATTCTTAACATTTTAATGCATTCTTAAGTAGAAATTAACCATGCTTATATACTGCACTGAACAGTTCTCTGAAATTCGGTTCAATTGTAGAGTTAATTATGAAATTGTATCAAATATTTAGCAACACTTCATTGAAAGCATTGATTGAATGGCTGTTAAGAGAGACTTACATCACATCGAGTCTTATTAATATTATTTAGATTCAGACGATATATTCGGTCCCTAATTGTCAACACAAGAATACAAGTCATTAGTTAAGAAATATAATTAAAAAATCACAATAACTTCTATACATACATAGCACCGACATAAAGGGCATCCCTTTTAGTGTCCAAATAGAAGGTCCTGTAATGCAATTGACCGCAACTGAATTCTCGCACGTGTTCTGTGAATATAAATTAGACAATAATTAATGTAATGAAAGATATTTATAATGTTTTCAAACTATAAATACAAAATAAATGATAAGAAATGGTTTGAACGCTTAAAAGTTAGCATAAATGAAAGCTAAACTCAAACCCAAATTACATTCAAAATTGAATTTTCAAAATAATTCATAAATAGATAACAAGTAATGATTTGTCTAAAAGTTTTAAATTTAAGGACAAATAACATAAAAATGTATTTAAGTGTAAAAATGTCATAAAATATGATTGGTTTCAATCAATTGTGATATTGTGTTAAAAGCATTGGTATTCTGTGGAAGTTCTCAACAAAATATCAAGTTTTGGTAAATGTAGATAAGGAGCAGTTGTGGTACTCTTGGGAATCACCGAATGGAAAGTTTGAACTAATGAAGACATGAAGACATCTCAGACATCAGTTTTTGACAGACATTTCAATGAAAATAAAACTACCAAAAGTTGGACAAAACATAGACTAATGGTATCTATAAGTGAAGTAAAATTTTGACAAAAGCCAGTCGTGATTGCAATTCATCTGCAAAACGACTGACTCTAAAGTTGCCCAACAGTCCAATAGCCCTAAAGCACATCTCGTTTGTGTTTTAGCGCAAAATATTTTAAACTAAATAAGACATTAACTCATATTATATGATCTCTGAGACCGAAATGTATTCATTGAATGCTTTTTTGCAACAAATAATTAGTTTTGCTTTTGGGCTAAACTTTTGGGCATCACTTTTGGTCAATAAGAGGCACAAGAGGTGGGAAAATGGATGCGAATATAAGAATATGTGAAATGATTGGGTGCTGAAACAAAAACTAAAAAACAAGTTGAGTGCAGAACAAGACGGCATACATGGCTGGCATACAAGGCATCAAACGGCAAACCGTCAATTAATTCGGCGAATATAGCCATCAGCCAAACGTAGACCAAGTCTTAGTCAAAGCTCAGACCCAATGTTGAGTCAACTCGTGCTAAGAAAAGCTAATGAAATGAAATCACCTGAACATTGAAGTTATGCCTCAAACCGGAGAGGGAGAGCACAGGCAGAGGAGACATAACACAAACATGCATTAGAAAGAGGGCTCAACACAGGGCTCGCAGTTGTGCCTCAACAGCAACACCAGTCAAACGAGTTTTTGGCTGAAGAGGGCTTAATGTATACCAGAGTTTGCACTACTCGTTGGCACAAAATTAAGTCATCAAAACTCTAATTATATTCACAGACATATTGTTTATGCAAACAAAACCTAATCATATATTCTGTGAGCCATTCGATGCTAACGATTATTGTTTTTATTATTACTGAATTATATTTTTGAAAATGTTTTTCAATATTTTTTCAATTAAACTGAATTACAAATAAATAAATAAATAAAAATACAATATATTGTCGATCGATACAAACGAGTAAAGAATAGACGAATCAGTTATGAGACGATTTGAGGTCTGAAGTGATGTTAAAAAGCAATAGTTATATAACGATATACTGCTATAGTATATAATAGCAGTTCATTGAGAACTTCCTTCAATTAAATAGATTACAAGTCCGTGAAGTCTATGACTGAGTGTATGAATTGCATCAAAAACAAGAGACAGACAAAGAAGAACTCAATTAACCAAACAAGACGTACGACCAGATGTAGGCATGCAATCGACCGGCCATTAGAGCTCTGCAACTGTTTTGTAGTGTTTATACATTAAAAAATCTGATCATTAGTCGAACCAATCATTTGATTGCATCCAATATTTACTCAAAGTCTTCAAAATGAATGAAATTTAATCCAATAATTCAAAATTCATGGCATATATAACGAACGTGTGTTTTATGAACTGATAGTCGTTTTTATGAGACATACTTTGATCAATAATGTATGAGCACAGGAGACATTGCCTGTGCTCTATTGGTAGGGCATTAACAACTTAAA
Organism: Quadroppia sp. Gr-Ori-00064; assembly: GCA_034700825.1. Classification (NCBI taxonomy): domain Eukaryota; kingdom Metazoa; phylum Arthropoda; class Arachnida; order Sarcoptiformes; family Quadroppiidae; genus Quadroppia; species Quadroppia sp. Gr-Ori-00064. The sequence goes on along the minus strand of JAQIXR010000260.1, from coordinate 28,576 downwards.
GATAATTTACTGTATATTAAAGACATCTCAGATTAATAACATTTAATAAAATTTACAAAAAAAACACAAATGTTTTATACAATTGAGTACTGAATCTCATTATCAAAACTAAGTGAAAATAGAGTAAATATTATTATAAATTCAAAACAAAGTTATTTTATATTGAATTAGAAAAACAGTAAAAGTCTAACATTTCACTAATTCAACGAAAAGATACATTCATTCAACAAATATAGTATTCAATAGTAATTGCAATTATAGTCAACAAAATGAAAAATAGTGAATGAAATCACAAAAATATGATCTCTTCTCTTGAGTCCAATAGATCTGTTGCCAACAACGCGAGCGAGAGAGAGAACGATTCAAAAATTGATATAATATTTCAAATTTGACAGAAAATACAAAGCATTAAAATCTAAAGGTTTGACTAATTTAACAATTTTTGTAACATTTGTTTATCTCAAACTTGCACTCAATCTCTACTTTGAGTTATGTTCAGTAAATCATATTTTATTATAAAATGTTTTCTAAAATAAATGAAAGACTGAAATACAAGATATAAATAAATAATATTTTATTCAGAATTTCAGAAAAGAAGGAAAAGAGAGACAATGTATTGATTTAAAGCTAAGCCATCATAGGTTTGGGTAAGTCTCAGGAGTCGAGTCAAGTGGAGTGTGTAATGAAGCTGTGATGCCATTCATTCAGGTTTGGGTTCGGGACTAACTCTACCAGACTATTGATATATGCCATACATAGGCGTCCATTGAGTGCCACAAACAAACGGTTGTACTGTTTGCCAGTATTGCACATTAGGTACGAATGTCTCACAAATCCTAAACCCAGGGCTCAACCAAAGAAAGGAAGGCAACGAAAAAAGTATTAACTCATGAAGAGAGTCAAAGAAGCGAACAAATGGTTGAATATATATTGAATGCATTTCTGTTGATCTCACAAAATATGCCTCAATTCATATGATATGCATTTGATTGAGTCATTCAATAATAATTTAATAATTATTTTCAAAACTTATGCAAAAATTGCATAATATTTGAAAGTAAAATATTTTGTCCAAAAAATTGCATTTACAATAAATGCAATGAAAATCGATATTAAGATAAATGAGTTCAAAGGCATTGATTAAGTCATACCAAATACAGTATTAGTGAATGTGAGGAAAGGAGTGATTTTCTTATAAGTTATAACTCATTTGGAAAGTTAGAAATGGGAACACATTTTATAAGACAATAGACTATGGCTATGAAATGGTTGCCTTCAACACAGTTAGACAAGAGAAGTGTATTCTTTAATTGTGGGTTTGGATGAGACAGTGACAGTGAAGTCACTCAACACTTATCCCTATTTATTATCTTCGCATTGAATGTCGCGCTGAAGACAAGACAAGACAATACTCTTCTGTTTTGTTTTATTACATTAACTCTTTTAGTCTCACAAATAGTGTCAAAACAATAGAAGATTAACTCATCTCAACTGATAATAAACAATCACTACATTAAAGCCTATGAAATATTTGTGAACAAAAATGCAATTTATGTGCAAATCATAATTTTGAATAAAAACAAATTTTTGATAAACTATTATTTTGACTAAAATATGAAAGTTTACATCAAATGAGTTACTATTAAAGTCATTAAAAATTTGTTGATAGAATGATAGATAAGTGTTTGAGTGTTAATAACTGAAATGTTTCGCATAATTTACTTCGGATTCATAATGACTTCAATGAGAGTAATGTAAAAAATCAACTAATTTTATGTCAAAATTATAAATTCAAGAATAAAAAAGAAAAACATTTTTAAAAAAGTTTTTTAAAAGAAAATTTAAAACAGCAAAAGTCAGCATATTTTCAAACTATAGTTTTAAAGTCGATATTCATAGCATTATAATATAAGACGAAATAAATTTCAAATGAAATTTCATTAAAACATTTTTATCTTTAAGTAGAGAAAAATAATATAATTGTTGTTTTGGTTAAATATTGAATTGATTTTGATTATTAAAACCGAAAAACTCAGCGATTCTTCAGTTTCAATAATATTGAAATAATTAAAGAAAGAAAACATTTATCAAAAAAAACTCATTAAATGCTATATTTTTGGGAGAGTTTCCTATCCTTCGAATATATAATGTAATATTAAGTTTGCAATAATATTATATTATATCAAAATGTAAACCAAATGCAAATTTAACAAAAACTATGTTTAACTAAAATTTTCTGAAATTATTCAATGATTTATTATCGCTGACAAAAAATAGCAAAAAATTGCAAACGTTTTCCGTTTCACTCAAAGTATAGCACTTTTGGGAAATTCAAACAATGAAAGGCATTAATAGTGAAAATACAGGCCATGAATGACTGACACAGAGATTGCCATTAAATAGTTCTAAATAAAAGTTATCATAAGTTATACCTTTCACATATTAATGCCAGGTTTGCATACAATGATCGCATTCATTCAAAACAAATATTAACAACGAATACAAATATCATTATTTGTGAGCATTTTTTAGTAAATTAAACACAGAATTGAGTTCTTGGAGTCGTTTGTGAAAAAGTATTCATTTATAATTTAAAACATTTAACACAAATTCTGACCAAATCATCAAAATTGTTTGCTTTAATTATTTCATTAGAAATTTATGTCAATATTTTTAACGTCTTTTTTATCAAATTATAATACATTAGACAAAAAGAGATTGAATTTCTGAGTAAAAGTGAATCTGATTCAGCACACGAGCGCCGGGAGACCACTCATGCATGTGAGACATGAATTGCAGAGACGGCCAAACATTGATCCAATTTCACACCAAAAGACGAACATTAAACAAAACTCTATTAAAATCTTTTGACAATTTTTAATCCATTTTCAAATCCCACGAAACTATTTTCACCCCTTCTATGGCAGCGAACAAATAATAAAAATCAATTTTCATTACAAATTTGAAACTTTATCCCATTTTTACTCTTTTCTCGACAAAATTCAACCCAAAGTAAAAAATTTTATATTTATTTAATGACTTATAATATTATATAATATTTATATGATTTTTGATATACTATCGACACATCTGTTCATTAGTTCATGTGTTTCTTGAATGAGATTTAAATAGTTTTCAAATTTGAAGCCAATATATGTGTCATAACAATAGATGAGAAAAAATGATTGGATTTCGGGATAAAATAGAGACGAATTGAGAGGAACACCAAATATGGCAGAAAAAAAATTCATTTCATTGTGATTTGAATACAGAATCGCAACCAATAAGAGGCGAATGTGAAAGAACTTCTCTGTCGTCTCTCCCCTTCCCATCGCCTTCTTCAGCAAAACATTTATATACAACTGAATGGAGGGACTGAATGGTATACAAAGACAGCTGTGGGTAATAAACACAGAGCGAAAGGTGCAAAAAGAGGAGGTATGGAATGAGAGGCGAATAAAGAGCCCATAAGTTTAATACACATAACAAAAGTATATGTTATGTTCAACCATTGAATTGTGTTTTTCTCATTTGTTGCTATCATACATACCTGTGCCTCAAATATTTCAAGTGCTTGTCTTATAAACAAATTTCACAAAATTATAGTTAAAATAAATGATAGAAAAAAATAAAAATATATTTCATTTCTTTAAATTTAATCGAAAAATAGTTCGCAAACATTATTAACAGAAGCGATGAATGGCTTCAAAATGTAGTCCAAAATCGTTGAAAACATTTGAGAAACAGTTGGAAAGTATGAAATATTGTGAATATTGGAAATCATTTTGTTCTACAGCACAGGCATCGCATCCGCGTTGTATAAGAGCGTCAATCACTCCGAAAGTAATGATTGATTGCCTATAAGTAGGCATAATATCAATCGTATGGCAAAGGAATCGATTATTTGCTACTATTTTTATATACAGTTCATTGTAATAACAAATAAGTATTAAAAGCATAAAAGCTCTGAGAATTGACTTTGAAATTGACTTTGATTTGAGTTTTACGACAAATACTCGACAAAAGAGATCAATGAGTTTGAGTCAATGTATTACAAAAAGAGAAAATTGAAGTCAATATATGTTTGGATAAGATTTGAAATCGTCTTATGATTAGAAAATATAAAGAAATAAAGAAAAGGATAATCAGGGTCTGGATGGTTGGGTAATACCTCTGTGATGACGAACGGCATGTTGTGTCTCACTATTGACTTGAGTCCAGTGTCGTCTAAATCCAAATGAAAACGTCGATAACAAAGAAATCGATGCAATGATAGTAATTAAATATCTCCTCCAAAAGTACTGGAGTTGTGTCAGAGCACAGGTATAGCACAAAATCCTCATTTTGTTAGCGATTAGTATTGCTTTCACAGCAAACAATATAATGAAATTCAGACAAAAATATATTAAATATAATGGTTTCGACAAGAAATCACATTTTGAGAGACTCTCACATCAAGTCAAATGTCTTTTGATGAACACAAATGAGTTGATTCCAACCCTCAAACATATTTCAAAGTAAAGACAATGTAAAGAGTTTTTGGGCGAACACTATCACAACATAACAGACATATCCTGTGATCGAAAGCACAAACACTTTTTGATAGTTTGCAACAATTATGTGAATGACTCAAACCATAACTAAATTCATTTAACACAAAATTGTTTAGAATTCAAGAGAAGACTCAATGCAAAAACACATGAGTTTGAGTGTATGACTTGTTGTGAATAGAAGTGAACCACCGCTTGTCTGTCCGGCCCAACAATGAAGAGCTCAAAACAGTGCAACTTTGAGAGTGTATGAAACGTATGTGGCGTTAGAGGCGGACCACCTCCCGGCCCATTCTCTGCCTGCCGGAGGCACAAGCAGGCGGTAAATGAGTAGTGACTCCAATGTATGGCTCATTCAGTCATTGAGAGCCACACAATTTGAACCAAAGATCACAAAAAGTGATAACAAATTTGTTAGAAATAGTCGAGAAATAGAGGAATATTTGAGAGATAACGACAGTCCAAATCAGTCATGTATTTCACAAACACTTAAAATCAATGGCAATAAACATGACTTCAGATATAATGTTTGAAAGTCGTTGTGTTTGCACACAAAACATATGAACCACTCTTTCGAGAAATAAATGTTAGAATCGGTGTTGTGTTCAGAAATAAAAGCACAGAATGTGAATGTGCTCACAATGTGTTGGGAACGGGAGAACAGTGAATGTGATACTCAATGACTGCATTGCGCATGAAATACACGACAACTTTCGGGAACCCATTGAATATATGGAGGAATATATACGGAATCAATCAATAAGTTGTGATGTCATCAATCAATGAAACCAAAGAGACAGTACTTCACTCAATACAGGCCCTGTATTACAGGGCACAGAGACGTACGCTCTCTGTCATTGCCAGCACTGTTCCCATACATCCCCTTATATTAGAAATGACCCGAAGTTTAGATAATATATTGAAGCGAATAATTTATTCGATACTTTGGGCTAATATAACACAATTGGATTCAAACTTTACATCCATTGCTTGCAAACCAATAATGACTACAATATATACGACTTTCCATTCACTTCATATCGTTTTGAAAATTGTTTACTCTATTGTTTGCACATAAATATTATTAGATTAATTGATTGGACAATTGATGCTATAGAGCAATGTCCAGGGGTATTGTGTGCAATCTAATTGTAAATTACATTCTCAAAAATCTTGGTCTTTTAACTTTATTTCAAACTTTAGATTATTTTTGACAAAAGAATTATTTATTAATAATAAAGACGATATAATATTACAAAAATTATAACTTTGTATAATATGAACAAAGAATAAAAACATTATAACAAAAGAAAAACTTATTTCAAACTTGAATGATATAATGAACGCAAATATAAAACATTTGAAAATAAGAGAAATATTTAATAATATTAACAAAAAATGTTGAATTTAAGGGAAAAATATTTTTCATTAATGAAGAAATTATTTTGCAATGAATTCTGGTTTTGGTTTTGACAGAAAAGGTATTAGAATTGCATGAATTGGTGAACTAAACCCGAATAACCACTTAATAGCAAAGTATCACTCAATAAATCGATGTTAAAAATAATTTATCAATTCTTTCATTAACTCAATAGGATTTCAGTCGACATTTAAACACATTTGTTATTTTCATAAACAAATTATAGGATCCGTTTCAATAGCTTTTATTATCTCGATTTAAGTCTTATATAAAGTCTTTAATTTTATTTGAAATGTTTGGAAATATTTTAAACCAGACTTCTAATGAGAAATATTTTTATTGCTATTTCATAAAAATTAGTTTATTTATTAAGAAATTTAATGACTGAAAGCCTTTTTAAATGACATATTTTTAGTGAGAAATTGTGTTAAAAAATCGACAGAAAAACTAAATTTTAAATTAATTAAAATTTTTTATGACATATAAATATTTTTAGAAAATAAATAAATTTGAAAATTAAATAATTGGGTGAAAAGCAAAACAACAAAACAATTGTATAATAAAAAAAATATTCTCAGACGACCACCACTTCCTCAATGAGAATATAATATGAGAAAAACATAATTTATTCAAACTTATAATTAATGATTTAAATTAAAAATCTCTGTTTTTCTCATATTATATAAACTTTTTTTTTATTCAGATTAATATTTGAGAAGCAATTTCTTTATTAAAATCCTCTTTCGTATAAATTAGCGAACATTTAATTCATTGAATAATTTGCTACAAAAATAGTGCAAAGAATGGGATGAATAATAATAATAAATATTTTTTCATCGAATAAATGAATAAATTCTTCAATGAATACAAATATCTTTCAATATTGATATCCTTTTTGTTGTCTTTTCTTATTCATGAATATATCCAAAAATAATTAAGAAAATGGTTTTGAATACAAAACACTCAAATATTTTTGATAAAGACATATATTTTGATGAGATTTCATTGACCACAAGAGACTATTGAACTGAAGATTGGTTGCACTGACAAAAGATATGCAATACATTTGGTAGGGTTTGCCTAAAAGTGAGACAACAGTACTAATGTGTAAACTTATAGACGACACGTCTCTTCACTTCAAGCAAACTTTGAAAATCAGTTGTAGTGACAGAAAACAGAGCAAAAGATATAAACTGAAGGAAGTGTTGGCCAAATGTCGTACTAATGCACTCATACTGTATGTAAGGATACGTAAGTTCAAGCAATGAAGAGATGTGTCAATACCTGACTTTCCTTTCATCTACAAAAACAACATTTATTGTACTCGACTTCGAAGCTGTCATATATTATGCCTCTTATATAGAGAGGCAAACATTATATCAAACTATAGATCAAACAAAAACTAATTGACTATCAATTGAAAGAGTTTTCCAAATATAATACCCCTGAAAGACATGTGGATTGACATGAAATGATTGGATGAGTGAATGACTGAAAGAGTAGTAAAAATTAATCGATTAAACAAATCGTTTTCAAAAATAATGATTATTTGAATTTAAGTGATAAATGTTTTTGTTAACAATTTCTATAATTAGTCGAATAATTCGATAGACATTTGGTTGAGATTTTTGTTTTGTTAGACACAAATGACAACGATTTTTGTCTTAACTAAACAATCAAATGAATGAAAGTAAGACTCAATTCATCGATCGATTAATTATTAGATAACAACTCATTTATGTTAAAAGAGTTCTTTGAAAAACGTTTTTCTGATCTGAGATTACGATAAAAATGTTATAATAATAATTATATATAAATTAATGTTAAAATAATATCAGAAGTCATTTGAAAAATATTTGCAATTCATAAATGTTTTGGTATTTGATTTGCAATATCTATGCAGTACTTATACAGAGATTTGATTTTTTGTTCATTCAATCAATTATTTTCGACTCATCTAATCGTATATAATTTGATGGGTCGGCAAATGTTGACAGAGTTTATAATTGAGTGAATTTAACCGAATAGGGCCTGAAAAAGTGACACCGGTGTGAACGGTGTGAATGGTGTTGGCATTAATGAGATATATAATGAAGTTTCAGTTTTACATCAATTGTGTTGTTATAGACTTTGAGCTAATTCTAGTAATAGTTGGTATGAGTGCTATCATTACTCTTATATAAGACTCATATTCCCTATTGGGATGAGTGCTCATAAAGAGATGGCAACTATTTATGGCCATTCAGTCCAACGAGTCTTTGGGCTTAATTTCTCTGTTCTTCCATTCTTTGCCATCTCTTCAGCTCTTCGTATATAAGGATTTATTTGTAATTTTTGTTTCGCCAATACTTTAGCACTAGTTGTATAGCACTGTTCGTAGGACTCGATGTAAGTCATGATCCATAACATGTTTATTGTATTATATATGCGATTATATCCCAAAACTCATAACTTTGGCCAATGATATGAGAGCACAGTTGGGAGTCTTCACAGTCTCTTCATTTGTGAGATCTTTATTTCCTGTTCTATACATGATTTATCGGTAGGTATGTTATGGTTGAGACCATTGGGCTATTGGTTCAGTTCTGCCTCTTTTCTTCGGCTTAATTATTAACTTATGAGCGGTTTCACTGAATTGGCATTTTTGAGTCGGGGCTGACTGTTGTGTTGTGCCCAACACTAAAGGTAATAAGTGTTGAAAATAAATTATTCGCTGAGAACACAATTTGTGTTTTCAAGGAATCCGAACCCAATTCTAAGGTCTTCAACAGCTTTAGGTTTTGGCATATCTTTACTTAACTCGCATTTAATTTAACACAAGATTTGTTTCGCTGTCAATAATAATACATTTGTAAGACTGAGGCCAAAACTGAGACCATAGCTGTGCGACCAAATCCATTGTTCACAAAAACGGAGGCAAACATTCATTACTGAAAATTAGAAATTTTTGGGAAAAGACATTCATTTGGTATGAATTTATGGACGAAAATATTGATAAATTTGATGCAAATGAAGGCATTGCATGTCGTGAATAGTGTAGAGACTGTACAGCAGAGACTGAAAGCCATACCATTAATAATTAAATGAATTTTTCCTCAATATTAATATAATTCTTACAGTCTTTGCCACACAAGTAGACGATGAGAGCAGAAGTGCTGTGCACTCGAGTAAAAACATCTGCCTTTTGTGAGCACAGAATCGACTTTATTATTATTTTCACTTCAAAAATATGACTCATTTTTGATATTTAAATTATCACAAATTCATGCTTTAGTCCGAGATTTCATGTTTGGTATTGATTGCGATTGTGTTCAGGAATTGCTTTACACCTCGTAATTGAAAATAGTTTACAATTTCTGAGCTATGGCTCAAAATTGATTTGTTTCACTGCTATCACTCCCAACCCACTACACAGTCAGCTCTTCTGGCGCTAATACAACGTCTCATTATTTATTAGAGTACAGTTTGGATCAGTTTGCCAATAGTCACCTCAAGCGCTCTTCCTTTGCATCTTAACTATTGGCTTCTTTTTTGTCCATAAGATGTAATTTAAAGCAATAAAAATAAGTTTTGACTGAATTTATAACAAAATCATTCAGTAATATATAATTCAATTCAAATTATGTCTTATTTTACAAAAGTGAGAATCGATTGAAATTAACATTTATTTACAAAAGTAAATAAAAAATCAAAAAGTGATCCAAAGATAAAAATGTTTTAATGACGAAAAATTGTGAAAATCATAAAAACTTAGTCTTCATGTCTGTTAAAAAAGAAGTTTTGTATAATAGTTGAGACAAATCACTATTATTTATGTCCGACTATCGACTCAGAGCTCATTAGATGTGTTGATAGAGTGCATAGATTTGGAGTTACGTTAAGCTAATGCTAACTAACGTCTAAAGTTTGGAGCTTTAGGTCTACATAAGTCACACGTTTATCAAATGAGTACTCTTTTCCCAGTGTCTGCTATTTGTGCCACTCTTGAGGGACAGATCAATAACCATTTCCATCGGTTAAAGTTTTTTATATAAAAAGAAAGTCAACTTTTCTTTAATGATTATTATTACTCAAAACTCTCAACGTTTTAAGAAATACTTTACTCAAATGGTTTGCAATATATTTGAAGCAAACGTCGATTTCGACAACAATCTCGACTTAAGACAAATATCTTGCAATAAATGCATTGAAAAGTTTTAGTGAATATCATTGCAATACTGACTGGTCTTACAATTATTAGGTTGAAAAGTGAGCGTAAGTGCCATAAGAGCCAACAAATACATGTTTTTCTAAAGTATTTTAGAAGAGATTCTAAGATTTAAATCAAAAATAGCTCTTATGTTATAAATAATATAAATTAAAAAGTGCTGTAAATCTTATCATTAGGCCTGTGGTAGGCCTGACACTAGAGCTCAACGATTTGAGAAATGCGTTCAAAACACATATGACTTGAATGTATCAAATAGTCTAAAACCAAAAGCAATTTAATGGCTTTCGTTATCACCCGATGGCCTCTCACTGTTCCCAGTCAGGGATGACCACAAAGGCGTTGTCCTTTGCTATTAAGACCTAACATTGCAATGACCCACAAATGCCTACAAATGCCTACACATTAGGTCTTAATCTATAAATCATCGCAAAGACAGGTCTTTGCAGTTATCAAATGAAAAATATATTGTGAATAAACATAATATAAGAGACTTTCAAATGAATTAACAATGATTTCATTAATTGAGGCAAAACTAAATATCAAAGAATTTAATTTTAATTAGTTTTGAGTTTTCTTTGATTATATTGTAGTAATGATTACCAAAAGCTTCAATTGTAAAGTCATTGACGACTAATTCAAAAAAGCCATTACTTGTTGTCATTAGCAGTATATGAAATGACTGTCTTTTGTGAGCCTTAATGTTAGAGGCGTTTGAGGTCTTATCTCAAAATAATTATTTAAAATCTCTTTCACAACTAATTTATAAATTCATTGTTTGCACAAATCTATCGAAAGACACAATTTTGATGAATATAATGTACTTTCAATTAAATGTAAAAATAAAACTCTTTCGCGAAAATCACTCGACTTTAAAGCACTCGAATTAATAGCAGAATATTATTAGAAATTTATTTTTAATAGATTTTCATTTAATGAACAAAAGAAAATTCAATATAAAATGATTATAATTACTAAAAACACAAACAATTTATTCACTCAAATAATCAATAAAACGAAAGCAACAAAAATATAGTCATATTTTGAGTGCTTTTGAATTAATTATTGCAAAATAAAATCAAAGACCAAAATATGTCATATATTTAATGGGTTTTCATTTCTTTAGCTAAAATTGAAATACTTTTACAAAGCATTTGACAAATTTGTCGCTCAATAGGCAAAGAGTGGGACATATGTAATGTCACTCACATTAGAATATTTACTATAAATTATGAATAGTTTTCTTTTCAAATAAAGTATTCAATTGTGTCTGTTGTCCATCAAAACAGTTCTCAATGTATTCAATGTTTCGAAGTATCTAAAGACCGACTCAAGCCTTTGTCAGCCCTTAAAGTGGACTAAAATGGCATTTCTCAACCAATGTCATAGGGAGTGAGCGAACAGTGCTCACAACAGAAGGCATACATTGAAAGGTCTGATATATAATGACCGCCACATAATGTGGATCGCCATCGAAGAGGGTCAGACCAGAACACCAAACACCACATCAATGCCTTTGTCCACAAAAACATACATTTCTCAAATCAATTGAATTTTACGCTTCATATATACAGACATTTCTCTGTAGTTTTGATAATAGTTTTCATTTTCTATTAAGGTTTAGACAAAAAAAAAACATAGCATTTGATCAAAACTAATGTCAACAAAAATGCTTTGGAATCAATAAAATACTGAATATTTTTGTTATATAAAAATCGATTATTATTTCAAATATGAGATCATATTTTGAATTATAAAATATATTAAAATATAATTTCATTTTTGAGAAACAAGTCATGAATTAAAACAAATACATTATAATAATAAAGTACTGTTTGTTGAGATCAACAGAAACAGAGTTTTTTAGACGAAAGCTATTGTCCGCACATTTCTATTATCGACCATCAATTGCATTACAGACTATTAGAGATGAGTTCATTTTATTTGCAATTTTCAGTTATAGCACATCCAATATCCGGTTCCTATCTTTATCCGCACTCAACACACACTAACAGTTTAGCAAATGTTGCAAAAAATGATTTGTCTTTCAATGAATATAACAAAAAAGTATAGAAAGAAAACACTGTATAAACCAATACTCGTCACGATTTCTGTAAATACCATTCATTTAATACCAGTTCATTTGAAAAAAGCGATCGATTTGTTCGATCATTACATTAGATATACTGTAATAAACTGACAATTATTTCATTTAACGAATCGAAAACATTAAAGACAATAGAGTTTTGTTTTAGTCATCAATTCGTTTGTGAAATAATTCAATGAAAATTGTTTTGATTTTTTTCTGATTTTATTCGTTAACAAAGAATATAATTTTTATTATTTATAAACAAATTTAAGAGAAATCGTAATTTGACTCAAGTTTTGCAATTCAAAAATAATTCCTTTGAATAAAAAATATTGAAGTTTTTATCATTCATTTATTCAAAGTTGAATTCGAGAGAAGAATATCATTGAAATCATTTCAATTAAATTCAAATTCCAAAAAATCAATAAAAAAAAGTTTATTTTGTTTTCATTCTAACACAAAAGTAAATAAATGAAACATTTTTTGAAAATAGTGGCCTTTCCTTAATATAACTTTTTTGCTAAGCATTCAAATTCATGTCTTGAAAGCAAACAATATTTTTAATATAATTTGAATTTGATTTCAATCACTGGAGGATTGAATGGAAGATATATTTCGGTTCAAAAGATATAACAATCACAAGAATTGTGGATATATTTACTGAATATCCCGAAAGTGTATGAAAAATAGTGTTAGAAATAAAGTAGAAAAATAAACATTTGGATCGTTTTCACAGAGTTAACAATTGTGTAGATTTAGTGAGAATTGCATTCAATGAATAGATATTTGCTTTCAATGATCACCGAAAGGAAGTCTGTGTTTCGTCAATATTAGTTACCATTGAAGATATGATAGAATTCTTGTGATTCCGGTCTTTAATGTTTTCATTTGAAACACACATTAGAAATGATAACAAAATATTTATTATTAATAAAGGGCTGGAATTATATCTATTACACAGTATTTTTGTTTTGTATAATATTAATTTTGATGAAAACAAATGCATTTTGAAGTATATTAAACAAAGTAATTAATGCCTAAAGCAATGGCTGTGATCTACCAGTGCTTAACAATATTCTCATCAAAATATTCATTAAAAATAACCAAAAAATCGACAAAATTAAAAGTTTTCAGTCTTTTGTTCATTGCATGTAATTTCAGTTCAATGCAAACAAATTTAAAATTTTATTTTTGCTTTATATCTATTCGGAGGCAAAGACAACATATAATTATATATCCCTGAGCTTTTAGTTTGGGTTTAAACTTCAATTCAAGAACTTTGAACTCAGTTCTCATAATTTTAAATATTTAAAAGAATTAATTTTTTGAATCATTTTAAATATTATATAAAACCCAGTGTTTTATCGTTAATATAATGGACATAACTTTGTAGTTAACGTTGCCTTAATTTAAAGTCTTTTCATCTCTTTATTGTTAAACGTATTGAAAGAGTATTGAATGCAATGAATGCAATAATCATAAGATTAGGCCATTATTGGACCGAAAATAAGCTCAACATTAATAAAGACTACTTTTATATGCAATAAAATGAATATATTATACATAAATTTGATTAATACAAATGCAAATATATCATGGATTGGGAGTTGTATTGGATTTATATATTATCATAAAAAAGAGCCGACATTTCGAGACAATCGACCGTTGAATACAAACGCGAAATAAAGTATATATTTTTAATGTTATTTTGAGTTTAAGACTGTTTTAGGCAATTGTCTGATATGTCTCGACTCGAGTCGAGCAAAGTTTAAAAGAGACTGAGAACAGTGTTCGCACTGTATCTGAATTTGAGCTTGTTAAATTTAATGATATGTGTATGTATTGAGTATTAGAGGAAAGCCTTCCGCTGTCATTATTATGTGAACCGGCTTTAAGACTAACACTAATTCTCGCACTTTCTCTAAATAAAAGAACACGTAGTCTGTTGTGGAGGGAAAGGCATAACTCATAGCCCAATACTATGAGCACCGAAACAATGAATTTTTTATTTACTTCCAACAAGACTTACGGAAAGTCTTTTTTGTCGGATTAACTGAATGTAGAATCAGTTTTAGGTCGACATGAAATCGATTGGAAGTTTTCACAGAAATTCAGACAAACCTATCGTTACCTCCAATACAGAGAGAGATAAAGCGCTTACTATTTGTGATATTCACTGAGAGCTTCAGTTTGTGGTCATCTACTTATATGACTGCAATCATCTCAACAAATATAATCATCTTTTGTTTATATGAGACAATCTCTCAAAGAATATTGATTTTGAATTCAATACAATAATAAAATCGAGAAAAAGTATTTTATTTCAATTGCAATGAAAATACAATAACTTGTGATAACTTGTCGTATCTTTTGTGCCATAAAATTAAAATAAAATATTATTTACAAAACTCTGAACTCATTTCTATAATAGCAATGAGAATAACAGAAAATATTGTGAACAGACATTCAGTTCTGCAGAAGAGGAACGTTAGCTGATGTCTGATCCCTGAAGAATAGGGACAACCAGTGAATGACTGCCACAACAAAACCATAGCAACACAAATGAGAATCAGTTAATGGTTTGAATGAATATTTCACTTCATTTTTATATAACTATCACATGAATGGACATATTTTTTCATTACAATTCATACTTTCCTTCAATTAATGGACAAAAAAAATATTTTTATTTTCGGTATATTTGAGGACCAAATGTACAAAAAGTGGATTCGATGCCAATATTCCTCTCATTTCTTACTTCTCTTGAATAGTGTTTTTCCCTCAATTCAAATACCAGGGGAACATAACATCAAACTGTATGAGCTATAACTCGGTCTAACTCAAGCTCCGAGCGCGGGGAGAGCTGTGTTTTGGCGTCAATTTAGACTTCTTGATGCCAGTGCTCGAGGCATGACATTAGCCCTACTCTCTGTGCGCACTGCTATTAGGAATGTGCAAAACTCATACAATTGTATGTATTGTACGAAATCTCCATCTCTTATAGACTTCACTATAATTCTGTTGTTCTCTATTTTCTCTATTTTTTCATTCTTTCAATCAAATGAGAAGTGAAAGAATGCCCGAAGCGATGATCCGGTTATGATTCAGACATGGAGTAAATGCTATGAGAAATATAAAACGTGTTTAAATGGTTTTCATTGAATAACAATGAAATCCAATCAAACAAACGGTCTTTTTCTCATCAATAGATTCCAATGAATTCTTCCAACACATTCTCGTCCCTCAAATAGATTTCATAATTGAATAATGAAATTGAGCTCAAAAGTGATTCACAAAAATCCAATTTTAGTAAATAATGGCCAAAATTCTCGTCATATTATTCATTCATAATTGAATTTCATCACAGATTTAGGTTAGGATTAAATTTTAAATTCAGTTTTAGGTTAACATGAATTCAAAAAACGAGTCAATATTTGAGTCAACTTTATGTCAATTTGCATACAATGTCTGAATATTTAAAATTGATTACAAAAAGAGTCAAACGCTGAAAATATTCATAAAATTATAAATCAATTAACAATGAATTGAAATAATTGAATGAATTTTCTCATTCAAGCCATCAATCACTGAAAGAATATTAATATAATTGTCAATAATTATTATTAAAAAATATTTTTAGTTATATTTGAATTGTTGTGTTAAGGATAAAATGATTTAATTTAATCCTATTTCTCAAGTTTTTAATCAAAAATTTCATATAAATTAAATAAAATTTATGAAATATTGACTTATTTTTAAATATATTTTATTATCAAATTTTGCCAAAAAGTCTTCAATTATGAAAAGAAAAAACATCTTTATATACAATATTTATGTAAAATTCATTGCAATCATAAGTATATATAAACAGATCAATCATTATATAAATTCTTTGTTTATTCTTCAATATATAATCCATTTTTGCTTTTGATTCAAAAATTATTTCACTGTTTAATAAAGTGTCAAAAAATACTTTTTCAAATGTTTTTCAAATAACAATTCTATCAAAACTTCAATTATTTTTTACACTTAAAGTAATCGAAGAAAATTTTTAAGAGAATTATCATTCAATATATCAATAATAATAACTTTGAAACAATTTATTACAAAATAAAGAGTTTTTGTGAATATATAAATATTTGTTTCGAATACTCAAAAACCACTTAATTATGAAAAAAGTACAAATATTTTAATCTTGGGTTTGGTTATACACTATGTAATTCTTAAGTGATTTGTATCAATCTCTTATAAATTGTCTTAATTTTGAGTCATTTAATTAAATTTCCAATTATTAAACCTATAATTTTAAAGCACAAAAATTATGTCAAAGTTTTATTGAAATTTGAATTTTGAAATAAATTTGATATAAATTTGATTTATTGTTTGATTGAGTGCTAGATTTCAGTCCAACAGTTGGTGAACACAAAGTGAAAGTAAAAACACTTCAAAGTCATAATTGGCTAATGATTTGCAAACATTATATAGAATTATAGCTCAGGTATATATTGACTAATGCAATGTAAGGGAAAGGCCACACCCAATGATGTTGTGCCACAATTTTCACTCAAAGAGCTCTTATAATCCAAAACAAAATAGAGTATAATATAAGAGCATAGGATATATTGTGTTCAAAACTTGCAATAATTAAACCGAAAGTGATTATACGCCAGTCCTCTAACTTTCATTAGCAGATGATAATGATGTGCACCAGAAGTAAAGGCTCAGAGACTAACAATTGACTAGTTTTCCATCAAATTGTAATTCGAGTCAAAACTGAACTCAATTTTATTGTGCTTTGAATTACAAATAGATATAAATAATAAAAATATATAACATTTGTATGCATTGTATTGTCATTTGCAAACCAAATCATATTCAATGCATTTCGCGATTCTTATCATTTTTTTGTCGTATTTTTTGTGATAAGTTTTTACTAAATACTAAATAAAATATAGATTTTGTTGTTTTTGTTGTCTGTCTGTCATTCACAACGAATTGAGATATGGTTTGAAAAATATGTACAAAAAGATAATATATTTTTGACAACTTTATTGAATTTCATAAAATTATGATAACGTCCATCAAATCAGACAATTCGTGTTCTTCTGGTCAGAGGAGTATTGAATGCAATCAATTAAATGTTATTTTTTCACCGCTTTCGCCAAATGTTTATTTTAGGGACTGTTTTGACAGAAATCACATTCTTATGTATTCTGTACTATAAATAGTGTTTAAGTAAAACATGTTTAGAGACGACAATAAATTATATGTTAGGAAAATGTTATATAAGTAGTGATAGAGAGAGCAAAAGACGTCTCTATTTTCACATTTTAATTGATGCCATCAAACAAAACCCTCACGTCTTGCCATTATTGGCCACTAAGTAATGTTGCCCTCCCTTCCAGTGCCAGTGCCAGAGTCAAAGGACTACCACCAGTCAGTTAGAGTGCAAAGTGAATCAAAAATCAAATCAATTAATGACAAAATCAGAAAGAGTTCACAAATCACAACATGTCATGTAATTGCTATAAGGCTATAAGCAATGAATTTTCTCAACGTTTTGTTTGCATTCATTTTATTAAAAATGTTTTCATTAATTAATCTCAAACTACAAGAAAACAAATTATTAATTGCGAATTCATTGCAAAGTTTGTCTCAAAAAAGGAATAATTTTTCAATTATCTAATACTTATCGTTTGATCATATTTTCAAAATCATGTAAAAGAAATTTCAAATTTTATTGATTAAAATCTTTGTACAAAAAGTGTCAGCATTTTTATGATAAACTGTTTTGACTTAAAATTAAAAAAATAATAAATTTGTTAATATATAAAATTTTATGATAAAAATTGTGATAAATTACATATTATTAGAGTTTATAGAGAAGAGGAAATGTCAGAAAATTCAGACCATATAAGAGTGAATTGTTATTAATATTATTTATTTAATTACTTTAAATAAAGCCTAAGAAGTGATGGAAAGAATTAATTAATAATTATTTAAAATTTTAAAAAGGGTTTAAAATATCAAAATCATTATTGAAGTTTCAAAGACTATAATTTCAACTCAAATCTAATGTTGAATTAATAATAATAGTAATTATAATTCATTTCAACACAAATTTGATTAAAGGTTGAAATCGATAGACAAGAATTTGAATCTTTGTTCCACTTTTTGTTGAAAATTTTGATATTTTGTTATCAATTTTGGCTATTATTCAATATTATATAATTTATGCTTAAATTAAATGTCAATATTATTTGCTTTGAATGGGATTTATTTTGTGGTTGAAAAAGATATCTATTTTTGTATTGAAATGAAATTCTATTCACAAATGATTATAATATAAGTCAATATTTATGAGTAATAAACACATATTTGTTCATCAAATTCAATATACAGTATATTTCGATTCGGAAGCCTTTGGGTTATTAACGGGTTTTGCATTTATTCGAGAAATGAATTACATTTTTGCGGTAAATATTAAATGTTAGAAATGTTTATCTTTTGTATGTATTTATACAACAAAAACAAATATCAGATTCAATATGAGAAACAAGTGATGCATAGATTTTAATCTTATCTTTCAATTTATTCTCTAATTTATTCTCTGAACATTGGATTCAATTTGTTTTCTGAGCATAACTTTAAAAATATATAATATATTTATTAACTTATGAATAATATAATCATGTTTTGAATCTATGGATAAATCAATTTTCAAAACAAATATACAAATAATTTTTTGAAATATATTTCGCAAATCTTTCCAATAACCAAAAGAGTGTGAAATAACGATAAGTTTAATTAATATTAAAATTGTTTGAATGAATTTTCATTGAAATTGAATTTTTATATTCAGTAAAAATTAAAGGGAATATTCAGTCCAACAAAATTACATTGAATATAATAAGTGCTATATTTGTGAACATAAAATATACAGTGGTTTGGGATTTGCATCGATTGAAAAGTAGCCGTTTGTCGGATGCAATGCATGTTACGTGTCATTCGTGTCTCACCCGAACCTAAACCCAAACCAAACCCAATATAATATCTGATGTTTTCATTTGCGTTAAGCAAATAACTGTTGGCTTTGTTTGTCGTTAGGACTCAATTCGCTGCTATTGTATGCAATCGTTATATTATTGTAAAACTAATACACAAAATATGATTTATAGACATGTCTTTGAAACCTATCACTGAATACAGTATCACATTAGTAGTGATGACCAACGACTCGGCCTTTCCTACAAATATCAATACAATAACATTTAGATATCGATCCAAAGCTCAGGCAAGTTATGGTCACTATTTATTTGCATAAATATAGACAACGTTATTAAACAAATATTAAGCCCTGTTCTCTCTGTTGTGTTTCAGAGAACTAACAAATGATTTGTTTTTTAGTAATTTATAAATAAATAGATTTGAAAAATATTATAAGACTTTTGTTTCAAACAAAACCCCCTTTCGGCTAAACCTCTTATTTTCGCTTTCATTTGTCGGTTGACTTTAAGCTAACAAATGAATATAATGTCCGAATTGATATTGTTGAGCACCGACATCCAAGTGCCGAATGCCATCTACATTCATGGGTTGTTCATAGTTTATCCCAATCTTTAAGAGTTCTCATCTGAATGTCTAAGTCTTGAGAAACCGCTTCACTTCTCAACCACTTTATCATTAATTCAAATTTAAATTCATTTTATATATTAATTATTTTTTGGTTTTATTTTATGGTAAAAAAGATGTGAAATTAAAAGGTTTGGTATTAAATATAAGATAAAAATGCGAAAATTGAAGCAATATTTTGATTGAAAATATTTTAATTTAGATTTGCTTTTCGGGAGAAAATTCATTATAATTATATATAACTAAAACAGCCATTGAATAAGGGGGTGTCCACAGAAATATCCCTTATTTTCAAAAATTGCATAAATGTTGTGAAAATTTAGTTTTAAAATGCAAAATTATTTGGTCTTGTTTCTAATGGTCAAAAAGATTACCAAGATGACTTAAATATATGCTCTAATATTTAATGGCTCAATAAAAATAACTTACTTACATTGTATGGCTTATTAAAAAAATAAAAACTCTTTCGACAAAATGAATACAAAATAATAATTTTTAGTTATAAAACAAAATGAATATTTGATATGAAATACATTGAAAGTAATATTCAATGCAAAGCTCTATATAAAAACTGGATAAAAATCGATAAAAAAATTTGTATTTTATTGCAAATAAATGCAAATGAATAATAAATATTAAAAATATATTGAATTAACAAAAACGTGTTAATCATTAATCGCTAATTAATTCAATTAGTTTTAAACATTTTCAGTATTTTTAGAGTAATATAACATAAAAATCATAATTATCCGAACCTTCAGATAATCACTCAATTAGTGATGTAATTAAACAACATTTGATTCATATTTAAAAAATATTTTATTGTTTGTGAAATTTCAAAATTTCTACGATTTCTAATACAATAGACTTTTGTGAATAGGTTTGAAAATTGCAAATCAGACAAAACTTGTGAACTAAGAATACATTTGTGCAAACATTTGCATTAATAATACAATTTAACATACATTTCAGGGATCAGTCGGAGAGAGAATACATTAATTTCAATGCAAATTCAGTTCAGATTTGACTCCCATTAATTTGAGTCCAAATATAATGTTTTTCACTCTCATATCAAGGGATTTGTCATATTTTCTAATTGTGAGCTCAACTAATGTATGTCCTCTATTGGAGTGGATGTCGACAACAGGAGAATACGACTGAAGTCCCATATAATTGGATGCATAAAAATGCCGTTCATTGCCGTTCAGACCGTTATTGCAATTTATATGTATTTGTAGTTATTATTGAAATATAGGTTTTCTATTAGGACTCCGATCGGCAACAATAGCCCAACTAATAATAACTAATCATCGCTTCTGTGACTCATTCTGTGATTTCATTTTTGTTATCTTGTGTTCAATTGAACGACGATTAATGAAAAATCATTTATTTGTTTCTAATCTCGAAGAAACAGACGAACAGTTTCTATCAAAATATATCCAATGCATTAAATACACAAAAGAGTAAACATTTTAATAAATATTGGTTTGAAATCACTTTTATTTGAATGAAAATTATTTATCAATTTATTGTCAAAAATATATCAAATATTGATTTTGATTCGCAAATCAAACTAAAAACAAATTCATTATTTGAAACCATTTTTACATAAATTTTTTAGAACTCAATCTAAAAGTGAAAAAAATTGCATCAAATGAAGAGATTGTCATTAATGTATTGAATAGCCCTGAGCTTAAACTTATTTTCTTAGGTTCCTATTCTTGCAATTGATTGTAAGATTTGAAAATTGTATTCACATTCAAATATATTATATATTTTGTTAAAACAAATTAAAATAAAATAAAAATATAAGTAGTTTTCTGACAGTTATTTACTTTAGAAGTTATGAAACATTTTTATACATATCTTCGATTCGTTCAAATAGTAAAACATTTTCTGAAAAGTTTTTAAATTATATTAAGCAAACACTTAACTAAAAATGTCTGAATTTAAACTAAAATGCAGTCAAACCTGTTTTTCACTAATTTTTGTTAGTTTTGCTGTTTTTCGAAACTAACGCTTAATTGAAGGCATTTAACAATCATTTCTTGTAATGAAAAACTGTATGACTTTTCAATAAAACAGCAAAATATCATTCATTCAAAATGTTATTAATATTTCGTTTTATGCAATGAACACAATATATAAAACAAATATATTTTTATTTTATTTTTTTCTGAATAAAATTATAAAATATTCGACAAAACGGAAATAATTTGAATAAAAGCTGATAAGAAAATGACTTAATTTATAGCTTTTTAAGGATTTAAAGGTTTAGTCGTAATTAAAATTTAAAAAACAGACACAAAATGATATATCAGTTTAATGTCTCTCAAAGAAAATGTTTTCATTTTAATGACATCAAATGTAAGGAATGGCAGATAAGGTGTATTGAGTAGGAAATCATATTCTTCTTTTGCAAACAAGGATTGCCTTAAAAAATAGACTGAAATTTGAGACCAGAATCAAGAAAATAGTTGAAAAGGGAATGGAATATAAGAAAACACCCGTTTATATAACCGGGTGTTGTTTGCAATAGACGTTCAAAAAAAAAGCTTAACATAAATACAATGCAAAGAATTGAGCGCAGGTTCGGACAGATGTGAAACAGACAAAAACCGCACCTATTGTTAAACTATAACAAAAAATTGCTCAAAACGTTGCAAAAGGGAGAAAAGGGAAGGAAATAGAGGACAATGTAATGAATGTAATGCTAATGATGTCGTCAATAGAGGCTTATTATTGAGAAAATGCTTTTCATTATGTGTTTAGCGTTCAGTTAAACCGCGAATCGGTTTTAGGAAAGAATTTAATAATTTAACGAATTATTGAAGTGTCAAAAGTGACAAAATTGGTCAGTAATTCAATACCTTTAGCGAAAGCCGATACCAACGGCCTGTAGGGGCTGGCAGTCGTCCTCTGCACCGAATTTATTGCGATAATTGATATAAATATTAGCGAAAGATATGTCCGAAAAATATTCATTATTATGTAATTCATTGCATGAATAAAAGTCATGTTTGTTGGAAAGACATGCGAACAGCCATTAGATAACAGCCTCAAAAACATTGTCTCGAGTAGTGATGAACGTCTTCTTTGACCAAATCTGTATCAAAAATATGAAAAATATATATAATTAGATATTATTTAATAATATGAATAATAATAAAATTATAATAATATTATATTTGAAATATAAGTCTAATTATTAATTATTTTTCAATTACAACAAATTTCATGAAAAGTAAAAACAAAACAAAATTTCTCATTAATTGAATGTCTTGTTTGAGAAATCATTTTCTGATGACTTGAGAGAAACGTCTCAATAATTATATGATTCACTCTTTTTTTATTCATATTTAATTGAATACTTAAGACTATAATAAAAAAAGTTTTGTTTCAATAAATTAAATAATAATTTAAGAAAAATATGTAATAAAGAAATTAATAAAGAAATTAACTTTTATTTTATGTGAATTAAAGATAACAAAAATTGTATTTAATTAACAATTCAATGGAAACGTTACTTAAAATAAACACTGTATGTCTGGATCTAAAAAATAATTTTGTGATGACTTATACAAAAGAAAAGTAAACTATTCTCACACAAAATCATGGTTTTGGAGAAGAGCTTAAACACTGGGTGTTAGGCCTAGGATGTGATGGCAGGGTGTGAGAGATGCCTATCATTCGCCTAACGTATAAATTAGACAAAAAATAATTCCTCTATCATTACGGTCCCCAATGTTTGGTAATCACATTTACTCAAGTAGTTGTGCCAGAGTTCATACCTGTGCTAAGGCTATTCTTAGTGTTCAATGCATTGAATTCGTCAAAACACCTGAACTGTCATGAATTGCATGAATGCTAAGAAAGTCTATCATTGGTTTTGATGCAAACCTTTCATGTGTTTAAAGCATTGTATGCAAGCGTTCATAACTTTTCGCATCAATTTTTATATAATTCTCTTTTACTATACATTTATTTTTCCTAACACTCAGTAACTCTCAATGCCCGGGGGCTATAAGGCTAAGAAAAGGTATATCTGACCGCACACACACTGTTGGGCACTGTTATGCACATATGTGTGTTATATACAGATATCAAAAGCAAAATACGGCCAAATATAATGTTCAATACATTAGTCTTAGGCCCGCATAATGTGAGCACAAATTCAAAACCTATCAAACACTGAAAACTCGCTCAAAAGATGCAATCAAATGAAAGAACAAAAAGTAAAAGTAATAATAAATAGAGGAAAGGTATATAATGACAACACTGTGGAACGTACTCATTGTATAGTTTAAAATCTCAATCAAAGTCTGTATTAAATAAAAAATTTTAGTTCTTTAGTTAAGCCATCTTTTCGTATATATTAACAATTATTGCCGAAAGCTCTCATTGAGAGCACTAGTAATCAAAGCCAACCCCACCTCAACCTCACCAATGCATCAAAGGTTATTCACCTGAATATTGAGCCAAAGACTGGTCTGTATTTAATATTCTTGTTATGAACTTCTAATTTGTTTAATAAGTCTAAAAGTCAGCACAAATAGCATAGTCAGCGCTGTTAGTATCACTCTATCCCCTCTACCAAGCATTGGATGTCAGATTGAAATCGATTTTCAACTCAAACCTATCAATAATTTCTCACAAAAAAGCTTTTTTCCAAAAATAGATTTTTAGTTTAAAATACATTTCACGAAAACTTTCTTATAATTCATTTGACTCTGAATTTTCAATTTTAATCATTTAAGAGTAAAAATGACAAACATTTCATTGTTTTTCTTTTGTTCATAATTTGTGTTCAATTTTAATTTAAAATATTATTCAATTTTTATTAAAATATATTTTTCAAAAAATCTCTATTTTGTAAAAAATTCAAAAAAGCAAAAGTTTGGACAAAACCTGTTTTTAGTCAAACAAATATGTGTTCAATTGAACGGCTGAAGAAGTGTGAGGGGACGAATATAACTGCCCAACCCCTCCCCCCTCTCATATTATAATAAAACTTCATCTTCATTAGTACTCAACTCAAAATATCCTCTTATTTTCATGTAATAACACTGAAAATAACTCAAAATTTTATACTTTAGAGCACTTTCCACAAATTTAGGGGTCATTTACCCAAGGTATTCGCAGGGGTTTACGGTTAAACACCCTTTACATACGCCTCCTTGTGTGAGATCATTTAAATTGTTTCGTGTTTTGTCAAATTTGAAGAATTATTTTGAAATTATTTGAAAATAAGAGTCAAATACAATATAAATCAATTGTTCATATAATGAAAGCCAACGATAATAGGGATTGAAGTTATGACTGAATTTATGGCAAATCTATTAAATATTTAATCAAAAACACATTTTGAGAGAAAGAATTCAAAAATAATGACTCGAATGTAAATTCAAAGATAATAATAAGACTCTAATTATCACGAATTGTATTAATGTATTGTAAAAGTGATTGAAGTGATTGACAATCCAATAGGAAAGTGGTGTCGGATTCAAATTGAATGCAAAGTCTGTGAAGAATATTATGGCTTGAATGCCGCACACGATGATGTCGTCCTTGAGAGCACAGGGAGGCAGTGCTCTCAGCTCTGTTGGCTATTTAGCAGAGAATCGGGTTTATGTCCAATGCTTTTGATATTTGTTGTTGTGTTGTAGGGCTGGTATGTTGTGCTGGCTGTTATGCATTTTGTTGGTCCGTATAATTGTTGTCAGCATTTGAGGCATTGATGGCTTGTTTGAGCCAAAGAACACACGATTTTTTGATGCACTCGACTATCATAACAATGCCTACAATAATACAGATATTCTCAACATTTGCAGGCATTGAGACTTGCATTCACTTCACTCAACGCTCAATACTTCTTATGCAACACTGATTCTCACCTTATTTTAGAGTCTATTATTTGAAAAAAGACTACAAAAACTACAAAAGACGAACGGATCCATTGGACGGACCGATGCCTCCCATTATTACGACAACTAATATTAGTTTTTTATCATTTTTTAGACTTTATTTCATTGATTTACGTCAAAACTCAGTCAGAACTGAGAGCTCCCTCTGAAGTAAGCCTTCGGTGGCAATAAATCAATGATCTTTTGGGACACAAATCCCCAAATAATTTGCATTTTGAACGTCAGCAAAACATAGGAAACAAAGTAAGGGATCAACAAATCGTCATATTTTTGATTCACATAAAACGATATTTAATCAAAATTTTAGAGATTTATATCCTTTGAGTATTTCAATGATTGATGGCTTGAATGTATTAATCAATTTTGGTATTTAAATGATTTATTCAACAAATGTATTGTCAGTTTTGGATGAATTGAGTTTATAGTCAATAAAGACGTAAAGAAATTTAAGTAAATTTTTGTCAACAATTGAAAGAAATTATTTGCACATAAAGTATAAGATTTTTTCTCAAATTTTAAAGTTAATAATACATAGAAATAATAGAAATTGCAAAACAAATTAATCCACAAATGGATTTGGATTTCATATTCATGTTATTAATGAAATTCAGTCAATAATCGATATCTTAAATAAAAAACAATTGAATGAAACAATGTTTTTATAAGTTTGAAGAAATATGAATAGAATTTATGATAAAATATATGATAACTTGAATTAGTTTTTGGCAATCAATTGATTGATTCAAAATCAATACAATCATAAAAATATCAAATATTTATCATTTGTGTAAAAGAAAACCATTATTAATAGAAATGCTATTTTGATCTAATGTTTCATTAAGTGAGACATTATTTACAGAATATGTGAGTAATCAATAAATATATGAATTAAATTCAATACACAATAACTGAAAAGACCTCTCATTTCATATGAAGTCAACTTTTTATGTTTTGCTTTGATGTTCAAAAACCGGTTGAAATGTGAAATGTTTTGAAAAGTAGATCCAAAATAAATATTATTTTCGCCTCTTATATGACTTTCTCGAAAGATATTATTATTACTGTTTTTATTGATTTTAGGACTATTTCAAAGCCCTCACAATTACTGAACATTCCTTTACTTAACTTAACTGTAATTCATTGTAATTGTTATGAATTTTTAAAGAAATTTTTAAAATAATATTAAAATATGTGAAATGAAAACAAATTCCTATGATATCAAATCGATTTCATTCTCCAGTAATTCTCGTATTAAAACAAAAACACTAAAACTATTCGTCAATAACTCTTTGAAATAAGTGAATGAATGCATAAATCATTTATTTATTATGTAATAAATATTTAAAAGTAATATATCTGAAGGAAAATTGTTTGGCATTTCCTAACATCTAATTTAACTCAAACTATATTTTATGTCAAATAATAAAAATTAATTTTAAAACCATTTTGAAAATGATATTGAGTTTCGTTAAGCTTTTTGATGGAAGACTTCAGGGATTAATTCAATTCAAAATCAAGAAATGGGTCAAAATATCAGTGGTTTGAGTTGTAAAGTATCGATGAATTTGATCAAAACGAAAGAGTTTTAAAATTATTGCAACAAATGTTAGGTTTAATAAAATCAAACGATATGTAAGAAACGGAAAAAATTCACATTAATATTAATTGTGAAGCAAACGAATCAGAAAATCAGTCAAAAATGATTGGTTTTCGGCAAATGAATAGAAATTGTGACTCAAATGCATTTATAAGCAAAGAAGTCGTTCATCAAAATGAAAACTATTCGCGATATTTGACAAATGCATTGCTTTTCAAATACTAATTCATCGCTCGGATGAACACTCGATAGTCAGACAAAACACTTTCTAAAGGATATGACTTCACAGCAAACGATACCTTCTTTTCGATCCAATCATTGAAATGAACTCAAATTTATTGACTTTTAATACAATTTCGAGATTTTAAAATTCAGACGAAATATATTTTAAATATCATTTCCATATTTATTTTAATTTTTAATTTCTCAAAAAAACAGATAAAATGTAAAAAATTATTTAAATTCAATATAATATTATTTTTCATTTTAATTAATACTTGAATTGAATTGAAGACTAAATCATAATTTGGTCCAAATGTGTCAACAATGAAATTACCAACAAATAAATGGCTATTAATTTTGATTATTTGTATCGCAATTATATTTTATTACCGAAAGAAATATTGATATTTCGTTATTGTTTGGACAAACGAATGGTTGAGATTGGGTTTAGTCTTAATTAGTGAAGAAGTGAATCAATTGGTCCACAAGAAAAACAAATCAATTGTAAGTTTGAGTTAAATTGTGTCAAATGAATCATAATATCAACTAATTTTGTTGAGAAGCCAATAATGTCAGCTCTAATCACAATTAAATGCCAATTCAAGACCATTTGAAGACACAGTTAGATCGACATGTGTTGAGTCCAACCAACCAATCATTGATCGAATGCAACAAAATTAATGAGAAATAGAAGAAATGGCAGAAAGTCATCGCCAATGGATTACTGCATCGAAGACTTGAGAATATTTTAGACATAATATTGAAATTCATTAAAAACAATAAATTTGCAAAAAATAATTATAACATTCGATGAGAAAGTGATCGAGTCTTCGATGAAGAGGTTGTTGTCATATAAGTGAAGTCAAACATAGAAGTCATCATTGGGTCAGACATTTGAAGAATAAGTGCTTCAAATCATGTCTTGAATTTCATCA